>CM069916.1:82389778-82454437 GCA_036172215.1 Camellia granthamiana
ATTTGCATTGGTGCGCCTAGGACACCGTGTTTGCCGTATGCTATTCCTGAACTGTTTGCTGGAGGCTTGCTTGGAAAAGCGTGCCATAAGGCTGACCGGTTGCGGGTTCTGCCACGACGGGAAACAAACCCCGGTTTTTTTTACCGGGGCACCCTTTTTTACCATTCGACCTAGTGCATATTCAGAATCCATAGTGACCATTCCAAGCTAGGACAGGTTACTTACCCGATTGTAGGTTGTTTTGAAACCACTGTGTGCGTAGTGAAACCCTAGCTCCTGACAAAATAGGACAGGAAAACCCTACCCCAACATAGGGGTATTTTGGCTCTCATTTGCTTGCTATGTGCTTTTAGAGTGTGCCTCTACAGGAATGCATGTATCAGTTTACAAGTCTGGGTATTAGGCCTGCGGGCATCAGTATTTGAAGAATCAGTTTTACCTGAGGGTATCAGTTTTGGGGCAACAATTTGGGCACGATAAACAGTGTTTGAGAACGGTGTATTCAGCTTACAAGTGCCAACTGTGTACTGTCTTGCCAACTGTGTGTTGTTTTTATTTAAGCCGTTATGCTGTCCGTTTTTCTGTTATTATTTCCTTATTATGCTTTATTTATCTTTTTGCAAGGTAGTTTAGCACGATTGCATCCGACCAGGCAGATATTCCCCAAGCACTCTGTGTTAGAGATCGCAGACTTCATCGATCCGAGGATCTGATGGACGGACAACTAGTGTACCACTCATTACCCCCCGGTTATTAGACGGAGATCAGCTAGGCGCAGTGCATTAGTACAGCGGTTGCCAGATCAGTGGTCCTTGAGTAGTCGGGTTGAGATTTCCGAGTCTACTGCAGAGACAGATATACCGGTTATTCAGTCAGACTAGTACCCTATGGCAGGTATGGAAGAGATGATGCGTCAGCTCCAGGAGATTATGCAAGCTATGCAGCAGGATGTTGCTCGTCAGGCAGAAGTGGCTGTACGACAAGCAGAAGTAGTGGCCCAATAGGCAGAGTTAATCGCCAGGCTACAGCAGCAAACCGGAGCATCTATTTCGCACCCAGCTCCTCCCCCACCAAGAGTTCCAATAATCGGGGAGACCGCCAACATCCAGGAAAATACGGACGTTCCAACGGGGCCGGCTCCGCCCCCAATCCTACCCCAGCTATCCAAAGCGCCCACTAATCTAGTGGATTCACCGTTTGAATTTGAGGTGGATCCAACAGTGCTAAAAGTGAGCAAGCTAGAAAAGCTATTTAAGAAGTCTCAAGGCGTGAAATCCATTCCGAATATAGAGCATAGATACACCGACTCGGCTGTGACTCTGCCAGACCGATTTAAAATGTCGTACATAGACCGTTTTGACGGTTTTGGAGTTCCTATGGTGCACCTGTGGCTGTTTTCGGATATCCTAAGGCCAATGGGCCTCTCCAGATTGCAGAAGCTTTCCCTATTTGGCCGGACCCTGTCGGGTATAGCGGCTATTTGGTATGTGAAGCTAGAGGACTCTGTTAAGAGAAGCTGGGAAGAGATGGCTGAGGCCTTCATAGCTCAATACTCCTACAACACTCAGATCGAGGTCACAACTCGTGATCTTGAGACAACCAGGCAGTAGCTGAAGGAAAGCTTCTCTGATTTTGTAACCCGTTGAAGGGCTAAAGCCTCGATGATGACCATCAGGCCCGTTGACAAAGATCAGATACAGATGGTTATACGCAACCTCCAGCCCAAGCTTATGCAAAAGATGATCGTCCTCTCCCTTCCCACCTTTGCGGATCTACACAAGATTGGGGTGTAGATCAAGGACGCCATGAAACAGGGTCTGATTGACCATGAGAGAGAGCAGCCCAAGAGGGCATTCAACCGCAGTATGAATGCAGGTACAAGCAGTGCTGCAGCTGCCAGAACTTCGGATGTAGGAATGGTCACCACCACCACTCCAAAAACCCTTGCAGCTACACCCTTTACCAGTGCGTTTGGAAGTAGCTCGCAAACAGCCAGATACGCACCCCAAGGCCAGAGAACTTTCACCTCACTATACATGCCTTTGTCCAAAGCTTTGGGGGTTTTGACCAAGAAAGGGCACTTGAAGCACCTACAGCCGCGACCCTTACCAGAAAAGCTTCCTCCCTCCCATAACCCGACGAAGTACTGCGCCTTTCACCAATAGCATGGTCACGAAACCGACCAGTGCTTTCGATTACGTCATGAGATTCAAGATCTCATTGACAACAGGGTGATCGTGCCTCCGGAGAAACCGAATGTCACAACCAACCCTCTCCCACCACATAACCAAGCTCCACCTCCCAAACACATCAACCTAATCCAAACTGGGGTTGTGTCATACGACCCTAGTATATATATCACACCTTCCCACAAACCCAAGCCGGAGGTGTTCATTCCCGACAGCGTAGAATTGTGCATGTTGGACATCTCCCAAACCCAACCAGCATCGGTGGTGGTAACTATCGAAGATAGAATTAGGACGACGGTTGAGGCAGATGGTAATGAGGATTCAGGGCCTGAGGGGTCTGCAAGCTTTGTGTACAACCCGAGTGGTTACATTACTTCAACAGATCAGCCTAAGCCAAGGGTAGAATTGCCAGTGGGGGCAGAGATCAGTGTAGCTCGGGAGGATGGATCTAATCAGGGCCTAGATGACCTAGCGGAACTGGAAGAGGATATAGCCAACCTTCAATTCTTCAATGAACAGGACTTAGGGGACGTGACTATCAACTGGTTTGATTTGGAAGGATCAGCGGAAGCTACTAGGTGGCTCAGCGACGAGCCGGATGCTATTGAGTAACCTCAGCCAGAACGGGGTCCGTCAGAGACGGGGACATCAGCAGTGGCCGGAATGGCTGGGAACCAGAATGGACCGCCAGAGAGCACCGATGTTAAGAATTTTGCTCGGGATCAGAGCATTTTAAGTACAGAAGATGCTGAACAGCAGACTACACTGAAGCAGTTTGAGCGGGAAAAGATCGAAGATCTGGAAAGGGTTAGAAAGGCCAAAGCCCCTGAGGGGACGGAAAGTGCTGTGCGCACAGAAGCAGTTCTAACAGAACCAGATAGCTGCTTATCGATGGCCGACGGAATGTGGTGGGAAGACGATGACTTGTGTCTTGCCCACACCGATGAAGATTGGGGACAAAACCAACCGGATGATACCTGGTATGTGGGAGAGGTGGACTACATGACCAGGAGTGGGCGGTATTTCAAGCCCCTACACCTAGATCAACCAGAGGCATCTGGGAAGGACAAGAAGGCGGAGAGGCAGAAAGAAAAGTTACTCGAGGAGGAGGCTGTGCTGAAACAGCTCAAGAAAATCCAAGCAGACATCTCCATCTGGGGACTGCTCATGGCCTTAAGAGTTCATAGACAGGCTGTCCTTTCTGCGATGGACAAGGCCAAGCTATCAATCGATACCACGCCTGAGCAGTTGGTGGGGCTGGTCTTTTCGGGAGGAGCTTCCCCGACGTTGACCTTCACTGACAAGAAACTGTCGCCTGAGGGCTCAGATCACAACAAGCCACTCTACATCTTTGTGGAATGTAGAGATAAATGGATACTAGTAGTTCTTGTTGACACAGGATCTGCCATCAACGTGTGTCCGTCGAGGACGACATATGCAATCGGGTTGAAGCCCGTGGATTTTGTGCCTACTGCCCAGGTGATTCGGGCATATAACAATACCAGTAGAGAGGTGATGGGAACTGTGCGGATTCAGACTCAGGTTGGTCCAGGATAACACGATATTAACTTTCATGTCTTGGACATTCCTGCAACCTTTAATCTACTCCTAGGGCGGCCGTGGCTGCACTAGGTGAAGGTAGTCTCTTCTACCCTGCACCAGATGCTTAAATACCCCTACGGAAAGGGGGTGGCTATAGTTTTTGAGAATTCTTCAATCCATCCGCCGCCAAAGGTTTCTACACCAGTTCTGGAGATTGAACATGGCGCGGAGGATGTGTTCCTATCGGGGTTCACCCTAGCCGAGGCCCAAGTTGTACAGAATATCTTACCTGTTGATGAGGGGTTATATGTTAGTGCACAGTCTGTGTACCTCATGAACAAACTCCAGCACATCTCTGGGATGGGATTAGGGAGAAGTGGCCGGAAAGGCGTAGCAACATCGGCCGAAGTGCCGTATAACCCATATACTTTTGGTTTAGGTTATCTGCCTACCAAGGAGGACTGGGTGAAGAAAGGAAAAGAGATGGCCGGAAAGGCCAGAGCAAAGCAAATCGGGAAGCCTTATGAGTTGGTGCACCGGCCCATCTAGGGTATCCTAAATGGACGCTTTGTCCAGGAGGGGGAAGACTTTCCGTTCTGCGGCTTCCCAGAGCCATGGCTAAACGCAGAGAGGCGGTGGTTGTCGGGATTTGAGATTTTTTTTGACTTGTAATTGTCTGGGGATGATGTTGCCGAAAAGCAAACAGATCCACCAGCTGAGGCTGAACAGTGCAAGGGGTGGGATTCCAAGAGCGCAGATATTGAAATAGGGGTAGCACTGGCTTGTCTACTCTCAAATCGTCAGATCGTACAGGAGTGCTTGGGGATAACTTCTCGGTGTCCATGATCGGGAATGAAACAGCTGCGAGCCCATCTTTAAACATTTTGAATGCATCCATCGAACCCTCCCTCGTCTGGCAATACGATGAGGGCTTCTTATCAAGCAGCACCGGGTCAGGTAGTGAGCCGGAATCTGATTCCACTGAGTCTGTGAAGTCGGAATCGGGTTCCAGCTCGTCTGAGTCTGAGTCCAGTATTCTTGGGGGTGATAACCCAGATGCCACAGTCCTGTCTAGGTCGTCTTTTTCTTTTTCCTTTGAGTCTGTTGTAACAGAGGAATCAGGCGATTTGGAAGTGATTAATGAGAATGGAATGGATGTGGCTTCCGAGTACTTTTCTGTACCCTTAATTTATTGCATTAATCAGGATTTTCAAATTTTGATGAAAACGACGAGGAAGAAATTCCTCCGGTTTTGCAATATTTGCTTGATCAAGAGCAGGAGAGGTTTGTAAAACCCTTGGTTGATTAAATCACCCAAATTAATGCTGGTACTGAGAAGGACCCGCGGCTGGTCTAGATCGGGTCCACATTGTCTTCAGAGAAGCACGAGCGCTTAGTCGCTTTGTTAAAAGATTTCAAAGATGTTTTCGCGTGGTCCTACAAAGACATGCTTGGAATCGATCTTGAGATTGTACAGCATCGGATCCCTCTTTACCCAGAGGCCCGACCTGTTAAGCAGAAGCTCAGAAGGATCCACCCGAACTGGGCTCTCAAGATCAAAGAAGAGGTCACCAAGCAAATTGACGCAAGGTTCCTGCTGGTATTAGAATACCCAACTTGGTTGGCCAATATAGTTCCAGTGCCGAAGAAGGACGGCATAATTCGGGTATGTGTGGACTTCAGGGATTTGAACAAAGGCAGTCTGAAGGACGACTTTCCGCTTCCGCATATCGACGAATTAGTGGACTTCACTGCTGGGCATGCGTTGCTCTCGTTCATGGATGGGTTTTCAGGCTACAATCAGATATTGATGGCACCCGAAGACCGGGAGAAGACCGCTTTTATCACCCTGTGGGGAACCTATTGTTATAGGGTGATGCCGTTTAGGCTGAAGAATGCTGGGGCTACGTATCAACGGGCCACGACCATAATTTTGCATGACATGATCCATAAAGAGGTTGAGGTGTATGTGGACGACATGATTGTCAAGTCCAAAGAAAGAGAGGGCCACTATATCGCTTTGCAGAAATTCTTTCAACAGATCAGAGAGTATCGGATGCGACTGAATCCTCAGAAATGTACATTTGGTGTTTACAACAAGGAAAATGCTGGGGTTCTTGATCACACAGAGAGGTATCGAGGTCGATCCTTCCAAAATCAAGGCCATCTTAGAAATGCCACCACCGAGGACTGAAAAGGAGGTGCGAGGCTTTCTGGGTAAAGTGCAATTCATAAGACGGTTTATTGCAAAATTAACCTTGACTTGTGAACCACTCTTTGGTCTCCTGAAGAAAGGAAAAAAACTCCAATGGGACGGCCAATGCCAAGCTACTTTTGAACAGATCAAGCAATATTTACAGAACCCACATGTGTTGTCACCGCCTGAGCCAGAAAAATCGTTGATTCTGTACCTTTCACTGACTGAAACTACAATGGGCTGCATGCTTGCACAGGAGTCTAAGGACATAGTGGAGAGAGCTATCTACTACCTGAGCAAGAAAATGCTGGATTACGAGACCCGCTACACTCTGTTGGAGAAGGCTTGTTTGGCCTTGGTATGGGCTACCAGGAAGCTGCGGCACTACCTGTTAGCTCACTCCGTAATACTGGTTTCAAGATTAGATCCCATCAAATATCTCTTCGAGAAACCAGCACTTACGGGTAGGCTAGCCCGTTGGTTGCTTCTGCTTTCTGAGTTTGATCTGAAATATATGACGCGTAAGTCAGTGAAAGGGAGAGCGGTAGTAGAGTTCCTAGCTGATCACCCAGTCGACGGGATGAAGCAGTTGAGTATTTGTTCCCAGACGAGGCCATTCTACATGTCGAAGAAGAAACTTAGACGATGTACTTTGACGGAGCATCAAACCAATATGGGTATGGGATAGGGGTGTTGCTGATAGCACCCGACAATTCCCGTATGCCTCTAGCATTCAAAATCTGGTTCAGAGTATTGAACAATGAGCCAAAATATGAGGCATGTATTGCTGGTTTAGAAGCTGCCCTAGAACTAGAGGCAAAACGGTTGGATGTCATCGGGGACTCGAACCTTGTTGTATCTCAAGCTAAAGGAGATTGGAAAGGTAAAGAAGAAAAGATGAGAATCTATCACCAGACCTTGGACACGCTGATTCCTCAGTTTGAGAAACTGAATTTCGCTCATCTGTTAAGAGAGAACAACAGGTTCACTGATTCATTAGTAACTCTATCTTCTATGATAGACATCCCTTTCGTAGTCTGAATGCATCCGATCATTATCGAACAGAAATTCGTGCCGGCCTACGAGCTGATTGCTGCCACAGATGAGGTACAAGATGAGAATCCCTAGTATTACGACGTCTGGAACTTCTTGGAAAAGGAAGCGTATCCACCAGGGGCAAACGCCAAAGATAAGAGGGCAATTCGAAGAATGGCTGCTCAATTCATCGTCTGCGGAGGTCAAGTGTATAAGAGAGGTCATCTCATGATACATGAGCTGTGTGTTGATACTGAAGAATCCAAGCGCCTGAAGGAGGCCATCCATGGAGGAAAGTGCGGAGCGCACATGAACAGGGTGATGCTAGCCCGGAAGATCCTTAGACAGGGTTATTACTGGTCCACCATGGAGGAGGATTGTATTGGCTTTGTCCGGCGATGCCACAAGTGTCAGATCCATGCAAAACACATGAACATTCCGCCGTCGAAGCTATGCAACATGACTTCGCCATGGCCGTTTTCAGTCTAGGGGATTAATGTGATTGGGGCTGTCACTCCGAAGGGGTCCAACGGGCATGAGTACATTTTGGTAGCGATAGAATACTTTACGAAGTAGGTTGAGGCCCAATCTTACGCGATGTCGAAGGCATCGTACGTTGCTAAGTTCATCAGGAACAACATCATCTGTTGCTACGGGGTCCCGAACAAGATTATTTCGGATAATGGTTCCCACTTCAAGAAAGAGGTGATCGACTCGTTGGACAAGTACAACGTGGCTTTTCATAAGTCATCTACATATCGGCCGCAGACCAACGGAGCAATTGAGGCTACCAACAAGAACATCAAGCATATTCTGCAGAAGATGATGGAAACCTACCGGGACTGCCTAGATAAGTTGCCATTTGCTCTGTGGGGCTACCGGACTTCAATTCGAACTTCTACTGGGGCAACTCCGTACTCCTTGGTTTATGGGATGGAGGCTGTTCTGCCTATCGAAGTTGAGATTCCGTCATTACGGGTATTGGCTGAGTGTCAGATAGCTGAGGTAGATTGGCAGCAAAGAAGGTTCAAAGAACTCGTGCTCTTTGATGAGAGAAGGCTGAAAGCATTGTATCACGTTCAAGGTTATCAACGAAGAATTGCCAGGGCTTTTAACAAGAAGGTTAAGTCCAGGAATTTGAAAGAAGGGGATCTTATGCTCAAAGACAACCAAACTCCCATCCATGACCCTAGGGGCAAGTTCAGACCCAATTGGACTGGCCCTTACATCATCAAGTCAATTTGGTCAGGTGGAGCTGTCGTTCTGATGGACCTAGATGGCCTAAAGTTCTCCCAGCCGATCAACATGGACAAGTTGAAGAAATACTACCCCTGAGTGGCTCGCTAGGCCGAAAACCCGAAAGGGCGACCTAGGCAAAAGTTAGAGCATGAAAAATTTGAAATAATAAAAACTGAGCTCGCAAGGTTGAAAACCCAAAAAGGGCGGCCTTGGCAAAAGTTAGAGTGCAAAAGGAGAGTGTTAATACATGAGTGAACCTTAGCCGAACTACATAAGGCTTGATTCCTGTCTTTGGGATACGTAGGCAACTTCATTCTGAAGTCCAGCCGTAAACACTTCCCCGATCAACTTTGTCCATGTGATCATGTTTGGTCATCTTCATCTATTCTGCATTCAAGAGCTTGGTTGTGATCTCCAGATACAGTGCTATTCAGACTAGGGGCAACTTTCCAGGTGCTGGGATCCGGGTTTGTACATCTCAATGATAGATCTCAGGCGTGTCCAGTTGTGATCCATATCGAAAATGGTTTTGAAAAGTTTTAATAAAAGTTGATTTTACTCAAATTAATCTTTTTACAACTTAGACCATTTAGGGACCAAATGGAAAATTTTCAGTTCCTACAACCTTCAATTGCATTGATTTCAGTACAGAGTTCTCCTACTCTTGAATACAAATTGAAGTTGTTTTTTATTACATTCATAAAGAAAACTTGAAAGTACTGATTAAAGCATATAAATTCGGGGCATAGTTAGGTGTTCCTGCGTCCCATCCCAGAGCTTGTGGAAGCCTCTGATGCCGAAGTAGGCCCAACCTGTGCCTTTTCATCAAGCCAAGCTATGCATTCATCAGATAGGGTGCAACTGAAAGTGGGAGCGGGGGCCAAAAGCTTTCTCATCCTCCATGCTATGGCATACCGAGCTAGCTGTGCGCCTCGGATTGGAAATGCAGCAGGGTACTCTATCCCTTCCCCTGGGCAAGTCTGATCATGTCCGAACTGGCGCCGAAGTCAGAACGGGAAGTAAAGTACATAGTGTGTCAGCCCGATCAACTGAATCCTAGGCTGGCGAGTCATGCTGTAGCTCATCGCCAGTAGATTAAGCCAGGGGCAGCGCTAAGCAATGTCAAGAGCAGTCAAACTGCACATCCATTCATACCACCATCCCTCATCAGGGGCATCGACTAGACGTCACCGGAAGAAATAGCTGCGAGCTGAATATGCTGGGCATGAGTCCACAATCTTCAACTTATCCATCAACCATATCTGGAGAGGGATGAAAAATAAGAGATTAAAGAATAGAGAGGTGTACGTGGAGAGAAAAACAAGAAAAGGGTTTTGAGAGAAAAATTGAGTCTGAGGGCCGAGTGATGTGAGAAATATATGTGAGATGGGGTGGGAAACATTACCTGCAGCAGTAGTGGACTCCCCGTGAATCTAGTCGTCTTTCGGCGATGGAAAGCGTCCAAACCTATCAACGTCTCAGCTAGTGTCATGGCGATACAGCTCTTGCCCTCTTTCAAGCCCTCAGTAACCTCAATCAAACGGCACTAAACCCACCAGAGCCTGGGGCAAGCAAGAAATGTGACAACATACACAAGCAAAGTGCATGTCGCCGAAAACCCTGCTAGTCATGGTCGCCACGGTCGCCAGCATCAGAAAACCGACGAACCAAGCTCAGAATGTCCAGCACTCCGTCACAAATCAATGACCGAGTGTCATGCAAAGTAAACCCGCACATCCATCCTAAGGCTTAGACATGACCGAAGCAGAATTGTGGCAAATTCTCTTCCTCGCGTTCGGACTCCATCAAAACTTGGAAATCTTCGAAAGTGGGACACATCTCATGTCTGCTAAAGCTAAAGACGTGAGTTACCGGATTCCAAAACTTTGCCGCAGCATGAAGGAACTGAAAATGCAGCGGGGTGCGGCCTAGCTTGAATAGTGCATTTATGCCGAAGCCACGACAAGAAAAACACTTTTGGCGACCACCTATTTTTTTTGGTCGCAAATAGTCCACTTTCTGCGACTAAAATTTAACTTTTGGCGACCACAATTTTTTAGTCGCGGAAAATCACCCTTTGGCGACCAAAAAAAAAAGTTGGTCACGGAAAGTATACTAGTGGCGACCAAAGGCTTTTTTGGTCGCGGAAGATCACCTTTTGGCGACCAAAAAAAAAGTTGGTCACAAAAAGTATACCCTTTGGCGACCAAAAAAAAAAGTTGGTCCCGGAAAGTATACTATTGGCGACCAAAGGCTTTTTTGGTCGCGGAAGATTACCCTTTGGCGACCAAAAAAAAAAGTTGGTCGCGGAAAGTATACTATTGGAGACCAAAGGCTTTTTTGGTCGCGGAAGATCACCTTTTGGCGACCAAAAAGAAAAGTTGGTCGCGAAAAGTATACTATTGGCGACCAAAAGGCTTTTTTGGTCGCGGAAGATTACCCTTTGGCGACCAAAAAGAAAAGTTGGTCGCGAAAAGTTATGGCGGGATAAATTTTAAAAAAAGGGATACTACTGTAATTACATGCTATTTTTTTTGTTTAGGCATTAAAAGTTTTATAAAATAATATATAACCTAATTTTTATGGGTTATATATTTTTATTTCCAAATATGAACAAGAAGCATGTTATTGACAGAGTGGATTGGATGCATGGTGACTCCCTGGTCAAGAGTTCAAGTCCCAGGCAGCACAAAAGAATTATATTTTTTGGGTCAAGGCGCTGACTTTTGGCGACCAACTTACCTTTGGTCGCTAAAAGTTTACTTTTGGGTAATATGAATTGGACTTTCCGCGACCAAAAAAGTTGGTCGCGAATGGTCACTTTTAGCTACCAAAGGCTTTTTTGGTCGCAGAAAACTATCTGTGACGAGGCTTTAGCGACCAACTCGCGACCAACATATTTTGGTCGCGAAAAGGTTTTAGCGACCAAATATGGTACTTTTCGCGACCAAAATGTTGGTCACAGAAAGTGTTTTTTCTTGTAGTGAGCCCCAGAAATTTACCTTTTTCGAGCCATCCAAGGTAGCAATCCAATTCGTGAGATTTTGGACAAGAAATGCCTCCATTTTGGTGCAAAACTGAGTTAGAATAAGGGAACCACGAAGCTGGAACCTTTATGAAGGATAAGGCACTGTTTGGAGGACAAGTGTCAGAAAACTGGAGGTCCCCAGGCCAAATGGTCGGCCGACCACTTTTTCTGGTCGGCCAGCTACATTTTCTGGTCTACAGAGCAAAAAAACTAGTCGGCAAGCTCTAAAAGTGGTCGGCCATGTGCAAAAATGTGGCCTCCAGCTCTCCCTTGTCTCCAGAAGAGAATATCTAACTTCCCTATGTGCTAAGAGTACTGAAGGTATGAGTTTACCTCTGTTTCGGATACGTTCCGTCGCTTCGTATGTCCAAAATGCATTTGCTTATCGAGTTATTAAGTTTTGCTTATCGAGTTGTTGCTCTTTGATTATCGAGTTGTTGCTCTTTGTTTATCGAGTTGTTGCTCGTTGCTTATCGAGTTGTAAACTTGCTAAGGTTTTGTTGTTTCTTAGTGAGTTAAGTTGTTTTGTTTATTATGTTGGTTCACTACCTGACTTGGCAATACACGGTGTTCAATTTCCATTCAATCTCATTTTTGTGCAAAATGATGCGATGCAATGCTTAGAATACAAATGCAACACTTTTTGAACAAAAGGCTGTTTCATTCCATCATGGTCTCTTTTTACAACATTTTACAACAGGGTACAAGTTTTGAAGAAAATAAAACTACCTAAGCTGTACAATGTGCTACAACTACATGTAAAAACAAAAATAAAGCAGGAACATCTACATCAGTGCTATCAAGCTTAAGATCGAGAGGCCCTCTTCACCCTCTTCGGCTGAGCAGCCTCTACACCACCGCCGCCAACACCACCATCTGAATCGGAGTCGCCGTCCTTGGAATCCTCCTCAGCGTCACCTCCATCCTCAGAACCTGAACCAGAGTCATCATCTCTGCCTGCGGATGTCTCCGACTGAGAATGCACAGACTCCTCCTCCTCGCTGGACTCGTCATCTTGTCTGGCAGGTGTTCTACGTCCCCCTCGGCTGCGTACTGAGGCCCCTCTCCTAGCTGCTCGAGAAGGCCTGGATGGCCCGGGCTGTAGCGGCATAACCTAAAAAGGGTAGTTTTAATACATCAACCAGAGTATGTATATCAGATGCAGATGCAAGAATGCTACATAGAGTGTGCACATACAGATATAGCATGTAAATGTGATGTGTCAGATGTGCTCTACACATGCAGCGACTTAATATAGTGAAGTTTTCAGTTTCAGTATGTCATCAGAAATATGATAAATGTAAGGAAATTGAAAAGTACCAGAACGCCGGAGGCGTACAGCAGCGTCTCCCTCCGCAGGACCATGCTCTCGAGTGAGGCCACCACTCCGAATAACCCCTCAGTATAATCTCTGGGAGGCTGCAGATACAAGTTCAAGTCATCAGTGAATGAATGAATGTCTAAATATCTGAGTGATAAAAGAAAACTATGGAGCATACCGGTGGTGAGTCAGGGTTACTGACATATCGATGATTGGGCAATGGAGGCTCCAGTAGAGTCTGGTAAGATGTCCCATATTGCCAGCTGGTCAGCTCGGTCGAAAGATCTGGCCACCCAGCATACTGGCAAGTCGGGTGGATCCCTCTAGCCCCACCCCTTGATGTACTGGCCCTGCTAGTCGAAGGGACATCTGCAGCTCAAGCGCGACTCGATGATGGCATATCGGTAGCCCTCCTCGTAGGAGTACGGACGCCTGTTAGTGGAGGCATCAAGTATGTATGGCGGTATGTCGCGCACTCCCCTTCCTCCAAGAATAGAACTGCGTCGACACCCAGCATAAGGTCGTCAACCTCCCGGGGAGTGAGGCTCTCTGTGGACCGCATATCCAGTGGAGGTGCTAAAGGGATCTCCTGAGTGGGATTACCCATTGTCTGGCAAATGAAGCGATCCCCCAAAAACCAGGTTCTGCCGACTGGTCCCTAAAATAAAACCCTATTTCGGGAGGAGCCCTATGCCCCAACGAACTGGAACCGAGCCTACCCTGATATGGCCATCCATGGCTGCCAAGTGATCTGCAGATAACAAGTGCATAAATTGATCAGATGTCATAAGTATGCAAGATGAATCAAAGCAGAAAGCATGAAGAAGTGAGAGTTCTGGTTTACCTCGGTCACCCACACCATGTCGAAATACTGCCGAAGATATTGCAGTCTCCCGGGGCCTAGGCCAGCACCGACCCTCAAATCTGCGTAAATAAGGGATCTCGAAAGGTGCCTCGACCTCGAGCTCAGGGGCAAGCGTCGGGAAGTAGGCGTAAACCCACAGCTGTGAAAGGCAAGACGGTAGTAATGAGAATACAGAATGTACAGAGAATACAGAACGCTAAGTACAGAATGCAAATACAGAATGTACAGAAAATGTAGGATGCTGAGTGCGGAATGTAGAGTACAGAATGTAATATGTGCCGTGTGCAGTGTACAGATAATAAAAAGCAGAAATGTAAATCAAGAGGGCAGAATGTACCTCCCAGGCCCGCCAGTAGCCACCTACTATGGTCCCCCGCTCCCGGGAGGTCGCACTTATGTAGCAATAAAGGGTAGCGAGGCCAGCGCCACCCCAATCAAAGAGCCGGACCTGTGATAGGTCCACCAGAGCACCGAGAAGATAAAGCCCGACTGTGTTCCCCCTGTCGGAGAACAGAGTGGTCTCAAGAAGGAACATCAAAAATCCTCGGGTATACTACTGTATGGCCTCAAAAGTCTCCGGCGTAGTCCTCGTGTACTGCTCAACGAACCAGGTGTACCTAACCATGCCCGGTGATCTGCAAGGCAGCGGATGAGCTCCAAGAAGAAGTCACCTACTATTGTATGGGATCGGCTGGCCTGCCACGTCGAGGCCCGTCAGCATGGAGAAGTCATATGGGGTCATCGTCATGTCCCCGGCAGCAGAGAAATGGAAGGAGTTGGTGGTGTGCCACCATCTCTCTACAAGTGCACCTAAAAGGGTCCTGCTCGCCGGATGACGCGACAATCCCGCACAAAACGGGCCGAATCCCGCCTCATCCATAATCTGTCAAATTGTACCCGGGAGCTCGATGTATCACTCCCTCGCAATAATCGACCCGTACCCCCGTGTGAAACGGGAAGATACCTGCGTTCAGAATGAAAAGATGTATTCAGTTACAAAATAAACAGTGTTATGTAAAAAGTTGTGTGCAAAACTAAAAGAATACTGTGTTATGAACTGTGTGTTCAGATTGAACAGTGTGCTATGTAAGAGCTGTGTGCAAAACTAAAAGAATACTGTGTTATGAACTGTGTGTTCAGATTGAACAGTGTGCTATGTAAGAGCTGCGTGCAAATTAAACTGAATGTTGTGTTATGAACTGTGTGTTCAGATTGAATAGTGTGCTATGTGAGAGCTGCGTGCAAATTAAACCGAATGTTGTGTTATGAACTGCGGGTTCAGATTGAACAGTGTGCTATGTTATGTGCTGTGTGCAAAACTAAAAAAATACTGCGTTATGAACTGTGTGTTCAGGTTGAGCAAAAACTGCGTTATGAACTGTGTGTTTAGATTGAGCGAAAACTACGTTATGAACCGTGTGTTCAGATTGAGCAACTGCGTTATGAACTGTGTATTCAGATTGAGCAAAACTGCATTATAAACTGTGTGTTCAGATTTAGTAAAACTGTGTTATGAACTGTGTGTTCAGATTGAGCAAAAACTGCGTTATGAACTATGTGTTCAGATTGAGCAAAACTGCGTTATGAACTGTGTGTTCAGATTGAGCAAAAACTGCATTATGAACTATGTTCAGATTGAGCAAAAACTGCGTTATGAATTGCGTGTTCAGATTGAGCAGTGTAATGTGCTGTGTGCCCAAAGTGAGTTGTGTGCCTAAAGGAGCTGTGTGCCCAAAATGAGCTATGTGCCCAAAGTGAGCTATGTACCCAAATGTGCTGTGTGCCTAAAGTAAGCTGTGAGCCCAAATGAGCTGTGTGCCCAAGGTGAGCTGTGTGCCCAAATGAATAGAGTGTTGTGTTTCAAGCTGTGTGCCAAATGCACAGAATATTGTGTTGTGAGCTGTGTGCCAAACGAACAAAGTGTTGTGTTGTAAGCTGTGTGCCAAATGAACGGAATGCTATGTCATGAGCTGTGTGCCAAGTGAGCAAAGTGTTATGTTGAGAGCTGTATGCCCATGTGAACCAAATGATGTGTGCAAGTTGTGTTCAGAATGAGCAGAAATACTGTGCATGTAAATGTGTTCAGAACGAGCAGATATAATATATAGCGAAATCATGAAGTGTGCAAGAAATGCAAAATGCATCGCAGAAAATGCAAAAGTGGAGTACGCACCTCTCGCGCATGATGAGATATATGAGACTCCGGCTCCCGTAGTAGTAGGTCTGCGGGCGCTCGTCGCGCGAAGTCTGTAAAATGGTGGAATGTGCTAGGAGGCAGGATGTGCTCCCATGGGTGGTACCCTTCCGGGTCAAATGGTCGTATCCTCAGTGGCAACGGTATAATGTCAGGCTCATCCTCCACTCACAGGGAGCCTCCGCCATATGGAATATCGTCAGCCATCTGAAGAAATCTGCAAAAATGAGCAAAAATGAGCGAAATGGGCCAAAATTGCAAAAAGTCAACAAAAGTCAACTCTCGGGAAGAGGAAAGTCAACAAAAGTCAACGCCCGGTAAAAGGTGCTAAACTTCGAGAGAAACTTACCTCAAATGGTGAAAATGGAGAAAGAAGCTCCAAAAACAAATTCTAATCGGTTCAAAACGAAGTGAATCGAAAGTTTTCGCGAAACAACTTCGCGTGGGGCATTGGAAAACACGTATAAAGTGCAGATCTGAGGGAGAAAAGGGTCTAGGAGCAAAGGAGAGTGTATTTCAGCCTTGGAGGTGTGAGGAAAAGTGTTTTGGAGTTGAATTTTTAAAGATCTCCATGTGAAAAGACCAAGCTGCCCCGAAGTTGTGTAAACTGGTCAGCCAGCCAGTTTTTCTGGTCGGTCGACTACTTTTGTGGTCAACAACTGGTCGGACACTGATGTAGGCAGTCGGCCACCCTCCTGGATGATCTTCAGGGCTCCATTGTTCTTTCTGTGTGTTTTGGTGATGATTGGAGTCCTTGGCTCTCAAGAAAGTACAAGAAAAGTACACTTTTCAGCTCGAGTTGTCCCCACGGGAACTTTAATTCAAGTCTTCGATGCGTGGCTCATCGTTACTCGTCAAGAGCAAGGTGTATCCTTTTTGAATACGTTGTGACCCCTCCGAGAGGTAAATCGGAGGCTTCGGTTAAATTGCTCGCGTTAAGGCTTGTATCTCCTTTTTCAGTGTTTTGCTTCAAACATGCTTTTGAAGTTGCACTAAAATGCATTGTTATGCTCATTTCTCTCGCATTGTTATGCTCATTTCTCTCACATTGTTATGCTCATTTTTCTTGCATTGTTATGCACACTTTCCTCTCTTGTATTTGTTATGCACACCACTTGTTGCTTTGTTACGCACACTTCCGTTGCATTGTTATGCACCCACACTTCACTTGCGTCGTCACGCACTTTTTACTTGCATTGTCATGCTCGTTCCGGCTGCATTGTTATGCACTTTTCACTTGCATTGCTATGCACCTTTCCATCAGCATTGTGTATGCACGCGTTTATCTCGCATTGGAATTGTACCATGTTGTAACGTGGAATATGTGTTTCTAACTATATTGTACCTATTAAGTTTCTTTCTTATACAGACACGATATTGTATGTACGGTTCATTTGAGGCTGGTGCGACCGGACGATATCGTATGTACGGTTCATTTGAATTTCTCTTCCTTCTCCGCGTGAGACGTAGTGAGAATCGCATAATTTTCTTACATCCTTTCTGCATGAGATGTAGTCTGGTTTCTATTTGCTTGCTCAAACTATTGCATTTATTGTGTACAATTGCTTCATTACAGCTTTCTTTGCATGATCATAAGTTATGTTCGGCTTTGTGCATGTTATTTGCATTTTGCCCCTGCCTGTGGGCACATCTCTATGTTATCTTGCCTATTTGTCTAAGTTTTCGGCCTTGTCAAAAATGGGTCGTCTCTGGGCTTTGACATTCACTCCCGTCACTTTTTGACTTCCGAGTTCTATCAAAGAGGGGCAACTGTAGACACCCCATTTTTGATCGACCTTAAAACTCAGACGTCATTGATTGAGCGCTCGGTGATTGTGCATGTTGAGCTCGTTTCGAGGTTTCGGAGTTTTGGCTGAGTGCCTTGCCTCCAGGCCTCTGAACTCTTTGTGCTTTGGCTCGGTTTGCGGACCGAACCTTGTTTCTCTTCCTTGGAGGGAGGGAGTGGTCTAGTAGACCATCGTTAAGTGGTCGTAGACCACTTTTCTCGTTTGGAGACCGGTTTCCGATTTTCAGAGTCTTCGACCACGTGCCTTGACTCGGGACCGCTTAACGTTCTCCGTTTGGCGTGGTTTTTGAACCACACCTTGTTTCCTCTGCCTAGAGGGACACTGTGGTCCAGGAGACCACTTTTGTGGTCGTAGACCACTTTTGGTGCCGGTAGACTAGTTTTCGAGGCTTTCGGCTGCGCGCCTTGCCTCCCGAACTTTCGTCTTGCATCCTTTTTGGTTTGTTTTTGGTACAAACCATGTTTTCCTTGTTTGGAAAGTGGTACAAGGGTGGGGGACCAGTTCTTCCCCTTGGAGACCACTTTTCTTCCAGCCAGCCAGTTTTCTGGTCGGGAAACTGGTTTGCTTAGTCTTTGGGCCACATTTTCTGGTCGGCCACCACACCACCACCTTGGTCTCATGTTGCGGACCACCTCTCCCCTGTGGCCGACCACATTTTGCCCTGGCCGACCACTTCCACTGGTCGGTCCGACCAGTAAAAGTAGCTGGCTGACCACTTCAAGTGGTCGGTAGCTTTCCAGCTCATTCCTAGAGATATTTTCTATCCAGCTGTCACAGCTGGAAGGCACTAAAACCATCCTCCATACATTATGGAGGGATGGCCTTGGACCCTAAGCTTGTCCAACAAGCTTACACTTTTGTTCTCTATAAGAGAGAACCTCCCCCCTTCTCCTTCAAGTTCATATTTTCTTGTTTGAGATATACATACATATATATCTCTATATCTCTCTTTTGGTCTCATATTTGTGCCTTAAAGTGTAATTTCTTCATACTTTAACACACAAACACACACTCAAACACCATCCTTTTGGAACTGAGGTCCCTAAGAGCTGGTTTTGGAGTTTTTGGACTGGTTTAAGCTCAGAGAAGCTACTGGAGTTGTGGTTTTGAAGGTGTTCTTCAAGGGTGAGTCAACTAGCCCTTTAACCCTTTATTTTGCTTAAGCTTTTGGACCTATTTTCATGGTGTTTTAGGCTTAACTTCCTACTACAAAAAGTTCTATTTTTTAGTCCTTAAAATGTTTGTTTAAGGTCACTTTTGTGTTGGGGGTAGTCTACCCCCGCTTAGGCCTTATTTGGCCTTGTTCTTGTGCCATCTTTTTAAGCTATTGGGATCACCTTGTTTTGGCCTTCTCACCACTGAAACTCAGAGGAATTTCAGTGGTGGAAATGGTGTTTTGAGGTCCCAAATAGGAGAGGGTCATCCCCTCTCCTTGTGTCTTGTATGCTTGCCAAATAAGCCTCATGATTGAGCATGTTTGTTAAGCTTATGTTGGCCATATCTTAGCATGTATTTGGGATTATTTCAGCATGGCATACCATTATTTTGACTTGGTTTTGTCACCTCATGCATGCCTTATACACTTGTAGTGTAAATCTCACAAACTAGTCTTGTATGCTTCATGAAGTAGCATGTCTTTCTAGCTTGTTTTGAGTCCCTCTCAGCATGTTCTTGGTGATGTTTTGCCATGTCATACCTCTGTTAAGGTTTGGTTTGGTTGACCCTTGCATGCTCCATGCACTTGTAGTGCATTTCCATGAAGTAGCCTAATGTGTATCATGCTTTAGCTTAACTCTAAGAAGCTTTTGTCCATGTTTTAGCATGCTTAAGCTCTGATTTGTGTTGTTTTGGTCATGCATGCCATGTTTTGTATAGCTATAGTGCATTCTAGCTTGTTAGCTTTGTGTATCAAGTCCATTAACATGCATTACTTGGACTATTTTCATGATTTGGCATCATTTGAAATGTGATTTCAGTACATATAATGTTGCCATACATTCACATCTTTCACTTATTCAATGCGTTGGAGGGTTGGTCCTTTATGCCTTAAACATGGGTCATTGTGTATGCCTTCATGCCTAAGCTTGCGAGCTATCATTTTAATGTGTTTTTGGAGTTATTTTGCCATGATATAACTCTTATTTTTGTTGGTGAAGCCATCCCATGCTTGGTTTTGGTAGGTGTAGTGTAATCCTCCCTTCTGGCCTTGTATGCATCATGCCTTACGCCCCTCATGCTAGCTTGTTTTGGCTTCCTTCCATGCATGTTTTAGACTCATTTTGACATGTTCTGGGACTATTTTAGGTTGCCTTAATCATAGGCTTCATGTATTGCGTAGCTATAGTGCAAATGCCTATGCTAGCTTCAAGCTTTGAGCACCATAGCATGCTTCATTTGTGTCGTTTGGTTGATTTGGCATCACTTAACATGACATTTCAAAGCATGTAGCATTGTCATGTTCCTACTTCTTTCACCTTTTGAGCGCCTCTAAGGGTTGTGCATTGTTGCCTTGTTTATGGCTTAGCTTGTATGCTTGCATGCCTAGGCCTTTCAGCCCTCATCTTAGCATGATTTGGTCCTTGTTTAGACCTAATTAAGCTCTGTCCATGGTTGGTTCATGCCTTTGTACCATGTATTGCATGCCCCCTTTGTAGTCCTCTTCGTTAGCTTTAATGCTTAAGGACCTTTGCATGCTATACTTGTATTGTTTGGGTGATTTGGCATCATTTCATACCTTATTTCAGTGCACTTAGTGTTGTTACACTTCCACATTTGTCACTCTTTGAGCACTCTTGAGAGTCGTGCTCTTATGCCCAGTCAATGGGCCTTTGCATTGAGCATGCATTTACTTTGTACTTCATGCCTTAGTTTCATCATAATGGCCACTGTTTTGGGCATGACTAAGGTCTATCCACATTCGGTGTAAGTCCATTTAACATGTTCATTTGCATTGTGCATGCTTATGTTGCATTGCATTGAGTATGCTATGTTGTTTATCGCATTGTGCATGCCACGTTCTTTGCATTGAGCATGCCATTTTGTTGCTTTGCATTATGTATACATGCCATTAGCATTGGTAGTTTGATCGTGTTGCATTGCATGTTGTTGCATGCTTGTCCCTTGCATGATTGTTTGCATGCTAATGTTGCATTACATTGGGTTGCATGCATTACATTGGGTTGCATGCATTACATTGTATTTGGCATACTTGCATTGCTTTTGTTTGGATTAAGTGTTAATCCAAGCAAGAGAAACGAGGGACGTTTCATACTTGAAGTGATGAAACGTGCCTCAATTCTCGGTCGCCAACGCTCTTGATCATACATGATAGAGTTCTAGGCTTTATGTGTTTATGTATGCATTCATTTCATATTGATTCGTGCAATCTTGGTTTCTCGGCCATCATGCATCGAGATGCGCGATTGGTGGCCCGAGGGTCAAGAACTACACTCCCTTGAGATCATGAAATGATAAGGAGGGTGGTTGTGCACACATATCTTGCAAATACATTGCCATGCCCTTTCTTGCTCTCTGTTGCAGCAAATTGGAGAACTGCAGCAACAACTAGTCGGCCAACCAGAAAAAGTGGCAGGCCGACCACTTTTTCTGGTTTGCAGCAAAGAAAAGTGGTCGGTAGGTGGTCTCCCTTATCAACAAATGGTCGGCCACCCTCTTACAGATTCCCAAGGTGAGTTGGAAGCTATCTGGAGCTTGGTGCAGGGTTCTGAGAACAGTTGCAAACAAAGGCAAATCGGGGCATCGCGACGGATTTCCGAACGAGGTGACCGAGCATGCGTGCATTCTTCTCCCTCTGAGGACATTGCTTTACTTCTTTACTTAGCTAATTTGCTTAGCTAGTTTATGCTTTGGTTTTGTACCTAATTAGTTAATGCGTTTAACTATTCAATTTATGTTGTAATAGCTTAATTAATTAGCTTGTTAGTTAATTAGTTTTGTTTGTAATAATTAGTTTAATTAGCTTAGATTAGCTAGTTAGCTCTTTATTCGGACCCTCCGTCGAGAGGGCCAACTGTTGTAATAAGCATGCGAGTGTGTGATGCATGTCTTTCAACCCCCATTTCTTTCTCCCTTTTACTTAACCGCTTACGATGGTTAGTTTTAGGGCATATTTCGATTAGCATACTTATGCTTCGCATGCGTGCATCATTTATCTGTATTGCATGCACCGGGCTCAGCGCATCATGCTAACTGCATTGTATTTCAATTCCAAGTTGAATACATGTATCGAATTGTCGCATTCACCTGACATCTTAGATAGTCGAGCCTATCTTAGTTGCATTCTTGCATGTGTTGCATTAGCCATCTTAACATGAACTAGGATCATGCATGATTTCTAACTAGTTCTTTGTTTTGGCTCGGAGTACGCTGTGAGTGCTTACGCTTTAGCATACTGCATGAGATGTGTATGTTGCCATGATAGCATGCTTGCCATGAGGCTAATTGCTTAAGTGTTTAACAGCCTGAATGCCTGTGGGTGAAAGTTGGATTGCTTGAATTGGAACAATTCATTGAAATCCGCGACTTAGCCTACTTACGAGTAGCAAACTTCAAATCATTTTCAAACAAACGAATATGCAATGTTTTGTTCCAACTTAGGCGATCTAGTCTATACTTGTATGTTGTGCGCATCACATAGTAATTCTAGGTCAATAACCGGAATAAGAACACGTGTTTTCAAAAATAACATTTCATGTTAGTAAAGGCCGATCTTTGATCGGGCGAGCGAGGGTGCTCGTTGCATGACCTTCCCCTCTCGTACCCAAGTTCCCGAGCCGAGGTAACTTTGGTGATGACGGACACGTGGCCTTAGGCACGAGTCAAGGTTTCCTAAATTCCCACAAAATAAAATATTTAGGTGGCGACTCTGTATCTGGCAAAGCAGTCCATGTTTGGCACTTCTTTATTAAAGTCAGTTTTCCAAAACGATTTGCCGAATTTGGACTCTTTGGTTATTTATCAATCTTACATTGCACTTTGTGAGATCAGATTAAGAACCGTGACATTGAGTCTGAATTGTAGTAGCTAAAGAACAAAACAAATTCGCGCCCTCGCAGCACGGAGCCGGGAGTTCTCAGGGCGGTCTACAGGGATGTGTCTTGATGCAACATCAGATGGTTATATCTTATGCTTCTCGACAGTTAAAACCTCATGAGAGATGATACGCTACTCATAACTTGGAGCTACCAGCAGTTGTGTTTGCGTTGAAAATGTGGCAACATTACTTGTTTGGGGAGCACTTTAAGTTGCACACAGATCACAAGAGCCTCAAATATCTTTTTTCTCAAAAAGAGTTGAACATGAGGTAACAGAGATGGGTTGAATTCGTCAGTAGTTATGATTTCGAGATCCTTTACCACCCAGGGAAAAAAAATGTGGTTGCAGATGCACTTAGTCAACAACATGGGATTATAGCTTCTTTGATGATTTAGGAATGAAAGTCCTTGGAGTTAATTTCGATGCATGATGTTCAACCAATAGAGGATGTCGAGAGGGCATACATTGGTAGTTTGACCATGTAACCGACGTTACTTGGTAAAGTTTGTCAGATGCAGTATTTAGATGGGTTCCTTGTCGGCAAGCTCGATGACCTTGTAATGGATTTAATCGATGATTGTCCTACTGATTGGTTTGTGGACTCAGATGGGGGATTGCGATTCAGGGACAGGTTGTGCATACCTAACATTGTTGAATTAAGGAAGAAGATTATGGATGATGCCCAAAGGTCCCGATATACCATTCACCTTGGTGGAATTAAGATGTATCATAACCTAAAGAGGACGTTTTGGTGGGAAGGTATGAAGAAGGACGTAGGAGAGTATGTTTCTTGATGTTATATGTGTCAACAGGTTAAGACAGAACACCAACAACCGTTTGGACTTTTGCAGCCTCTCAAGATCCCTACTTGGAAATGGGAGCACATCTCTATGGATTTCGTGGATGGATTGCCACGATCTAAGGGAGGCAATGAATCTATTTGGGTGAAAGTAGATCGACTCACCAAGTTTGCTCATTTTATTCTTATTAGTGTTCACAAAAATGCGGATAAACTGGCTTGGTTGAATATTCGGGAGATAGTGCGACTTCATGGCGTGCCAGTTTCTATAGTATCATATCGTGATCCGTTGTTTGTGGTAGAGTTTTGGGAAAGTTTTCAGCATGCTTTGGGTGCTAGGTTAGACCTGAGCATGGGTTATCATCCTCAGACAGATGGGCAAACTGAGCGAGCAAATCAGATCTTGAAAGATATGTTGAGAGCTTGTGTCCTCGATCTTGGTGGTAGTTGGGAAGAACACTTGCCATTGGTGTAGTTTTCTTATAATAATTGCTATCACTCTAGTATCTAGATGGCACCTTTGAGGCTTTGTATGGGAGGCCATGTCGATCACCTACTTGTTGGATAGATGTAGGAAATGCGTCGTTTTTAGGGCCAGAGTTGGTGAAAGAGACCATAGAGAAGGTGAACCTTATTCGGTAATGTATTAAGACTGCACAGAGTCGTCAGAAGAGTTACGCTGATAGAAAACGTAAAGAGGTTGAGTTGAATGTTGGAGATTTTGTGTTTTTGAAGGTCTCGCCGATTAAGGGTATCATGCGGTTCAGAAAAAAAGGAAAATTAGCACCTAGATTTGTGGGACCATACAAAATCACTGAGAAGATTGGTAATGTGGCTTACAAATTAGCCTTACCACCTGCGTTAGCTATGATTCACAATGTGTTCTACGTATCTGTATTGCGGAAGTGTGTGTAAGACCCTTCCCAAGTAGTATCACTAGAAGTGTTGGAGATTAATGATGATCTCACGTATGTGGTGTGATCGGTTACTATTCTAGATCGGGATGTAAAGCAGTTGCGGCGCAAGAAAGTGAACTTGGTGAAAGTGCAATAGAGCGAGGATGAGAATGATATCACTTGGGGAATTGGAAGAGAAAGTTCATCGTATGCACCTGGAGCTTTTTGTTTAGTACTCTCTCCTATCGAATCTTGGGACGAGATTCTTTTGAGGTGTATATATTGTAACGACCCTAATTTTTTCGTAAGCCTTTATTTATTTATTTTTATTATTATTATTATCTTACTTTATTTTTGACTTTATTAATTGTGTGGTTACATGAGAATTTAATGTGGTATTTAATTAATTTAAGGTGATATTTAATTATATATAATTCATCTGAATATTTATATATATTTTATATATGTATATAAAAGGTGTTTTATATATATGTATATATATGTGTTGATCATATATAGTATATTTATATATATTGTATTTGTATAGTATAATATTATATAATATATCAATTAGGTTAGAATAGTATTAGGTAATGAGCGGAAAAAAAAAAAAAAAAAAAAAAAGAATGAGAGCGGCAGCAAGCCGAGAGTGAGAGAGAGAGAGAGAGACAGTGAGGGACATCGGGAAGAGAGAGAGTATAGGAAAAAGGAAGAAAAGGGTTAGGGTTTTGTTTTGGTGGGTTCATTAATCCTCCAAATATTTCTCTGATCTTCAAAAAATTATTGTGAGTATAAAACCCACTTCCCTTTATTTATGTTTAATTTATTGTTTTTATTTATTTGATGTTGGTTTGATTTTGTATTTTCATGAAGATGATAGATTGATTTTAATTATTTTAATTAGTTGTGTATGTCAGGTTTAGGGTTTTTGTATGTATTTATTTTTATGGTTGTAATCACACTCATGGTTATATGAAATTAAAATAAACTTAGAACCCACAGATAAATTCCTTATACTCCACCATGACTCCATGGATTGTTGTTTTATTTGAGTGTTGGTGAGAAAGAGTGTATTAAAAAAAAACAGGTGAGGATTATGAGATTTATTTGAATGCCTTAGGCTTGGCATTGTTATGTTTGTTCTCAGGAGTGAGATATTTTGTATATATGTTATTGTCTCATTCTCATGAGTAGACGAGTGCTTTGATTTACGCGCGTACGTATATGCTAACCATCCAGTGAGTGTGGGTCAAACTCGAGACGATATCCCCGTGCAAGTTTGGCTTCGGAGCAGTGTTAGCTATATGGGAGGCATATGGGATATATGTGTAGGCCGGAAGTGAAGGGCCGAATTGGTAGAGTTAAGGTACAAGGAATTAAATATGAACTTATATATATAGTTTGAATTGTATTGATTTGTATATTTTGAAACAAATAATAATCGACCTCAATAAATTATGAAATTTGGGCAGAGTCATGTATATGTAATTCTAGACAACTTTTTTATTTTAACTTTGTACTAAAATGATCGATTAGAAACTATAATCGGATGATCTTGGTTGTAATAGGATTTATTCGTTTTAGCAATGCAGATTTTAGAGGTTGTTTTAACCCATGAAACGAGCTCATTTTTATTGGTTTCACGCAAACTGAAGTAAAACATTATTCTAAACACTTTTCGTGTTTCGAACTTTTCCGAAAAAATTATCTTATAGCAGTTTCTTTTCGTTTTCAGTTCCAGATTTTTCGATAGAATTTTGTTTAGGATTTTCTATTAAGTTTTTCTCTCAAACTGTTTCATTCCTACTAAATTCGTCCACGATACCTTTTATAAAATGTGATTCTGTACAACTTTTGTTCTTTGAGTTTTGGTTTATTCGAATTATTTAAGTATGAAACGGTGCATTTTTATACTTATTCAACAAGTTACTTATGATTGAATTATACTAACTTCTTTTTTTTTTTTTTTTTTTTGCACAATGGTGGATCTTACTAACTTTTTATGCAGGGCTGACCCACCATATTTTTATTTTTATTTTGTTTATTTTATGTTTAATTTATATTTAGTTGTGTATGTGCAAGAAACTAAATGCCACTGTATCGCGGGAAACTACCCCTTCGTCTCGATGCAGAGGAACTACTTGTCTTATCCCGTAACAGGAATTAAATGTATTTTTATTTTTGTTTGGTGGACACATGGGTGTCAAATAATTGTACTCATACCAGTATATTTGTATACTGACCCGTTTTCTCAACTGACATCTCAGGTGCTTTCTATTTGAGCGCAGCCGAGCTTCCTTTGCAGGATTAGTTGGGGTTACAGTGGTGACGTGGAATAACTATAGTTGTTGGACATGTCTCTTGAATTTATTTTATTTTCTTGAGCTTAGGATTGATATTAGTTTATTGTATTTATTTTTATTTTTTTTATGACCTTAATATTTTGACAATTTGACATTGTAGGTTATTTTTCACCTTTGCGTTATTTAAGTTGTTTTGATTAGTTATTGTTACTTTAATTTTGGAGGTATTTGTTAGTTATGAAATTTATTATAGATGGTTTGGTTGGCGTTTTGTTAGTTTTTTTTTTTTAATCCCTTGTAATCTTTTGAGCATGGAATTTATTTAAACCTTATGGAGATGAGAACGTTTAGTTTTTTTGTTTCACCCCTAGGATTTGGATGATGGAATATTGATTGGGGTTTAGTCTTAATTTAATATTTAATTTTCCAAATTTTGGGGCGTGACATGCATGGTTCATACTTTTCTTCGTAAATCCAAGATTATGAACTTGTAGATGGCAAAATGAGTTTTGTTTTGATGTTATAATTTTGTTTGAAGTTTAAAGTCTGGAATTGAAGATGTTTTTAAAAGTTTGGGCCTTGCTTTTCATCCATTTGGAGTTGGAGTTTGAAAAAGAGGAAGTTCTAGTTTGTAGCAGAATTTCGGACTAGTTTTGAACCCAGACCGCTCGAGCAGCCAACCCTTCTTTGCACCAACATGCACTCTACTCGCACAAGTGGCTAGACCCACCGCACGAGCCGCCCAGGCCACCGTACGTGCAGTCAGCAGGGCCGGCTCAGTTTTGTTTTCTTCTTGTTTTCTCTAACTTTCGAGCCTCCGTTTGCATGGTTTTCAAATGTTTTCATATGCATATGCATTTCATGAACACAAAAGAAATTGAGAAATGAATATGAACAGTTTAGGGAATAAGTAACAGATAGGTTATGAACCGATTAAATAGATGGAATGTATTGTGAACCGTTGTGCTTGCATGTGTTTGTGTGGGTCAGACGCCGCACTGTGATCACGTGTTGCATGGAGCCAATTATGAATAACAACATTGTAAAGATATGTTCAATTATAAATATTTTAGGACTTATATTATACTTTGTTTATGAAATGATGATTTCTATTTAGTTGAATGATTGTCTTATTTTTTTGAACTATATTCGTGGCATCCTTAGCATCTTTGTCAGTTCCAATTCTTGGAACTTCTGCTTACTGTATTAATGGCACGTCCATCAATTCTGACTGTTCGGTCTTCATGACCTACTGTACTGTTTTGTTACTAGATGTACCACGCATGACCACTATGATTTCTGTATAAAATATGGATTTGATAAGCAAGTGATTCTGATTTTCTGTTCACTGTTAAAACTGACTGATTTGGATTATAGTAAGGACATCATTCATAACCCCTTTACATAGTTGTTATTCACTAGGCTCTACTTCACTGTTATATAAATGTATGTAGGTGATCAAGGGCAAGATGGAACTTAGTGGCGTCAATCTAACCTCTGTTTTGTCAAGCCAACGTTTGTGCATCACCGCAAGGTTCCCACCGATCAAGTGTCAAGGCTTTCGGGTGGTACTGGATACTGTAGACACCCCATTTTTGATGGCCCTTCAAGACTTGGATGTTCTTGCAGGTACATCCGATGACGAGTCTGGTTGCTCGCCAAGCACTCAAAGTCCTCATTGAAACGCCACAAGTTTGAGCCTTCCAAGCCCTGTATCATTTTTGTCTCCTTTTTGGACCATGTCTTGGTCTCTCTCCCCTGTAGCCTTTGGTGGCCTGCCAGCCATCTATGAGGGTTGTCGGCCTGCCGACCATTGATGTGCCTTGCCAGCCATCACTGATGGCCGGCCAGCCACCAGTGTTTTCTGCAGATATTTTGTGCTAGCTATGCCAGCTGGCTGCACAGAGGCTTGCATATGTCCACACGTAGAGTGTTGGATCTCCTTGTAGAGAATTCATGTTTTCTATATATAGGGAGGCCCTCTCTCATGTTTTGAGGTTGGAAGATTTAAGACTCAAAAATTCTCTCTCTCTTGAAATTTTGTGCTTAGTTGCTTGGATACCCTATACTTTTGCATACCAATCCTTGACCAAAGTTATTTGTCTTGGAGTTAAGGTTGCTTGAGGCTATCTTGGAGCTCCTTAAGTGGTTTTTGGCTGGATTTGTTGCCTTGAGTTACTCTTCCCTTCAAGAGGTATAGCACTTGTCTTGAACACTTTGTTTTGCATACTCTTTTTGCTATCTTTTCCTACTGTTTTTGGGCCATATTTGAGCTGTAAAAATCTCTACTTTCATGGGTTGAAATTGGTGTTTAAGGCTATTTAAGGTTATCGGGTGGTTCATCTCTCTTTATTCCTTGTTGTTTAGGCCTTTGCACTTTTGTTTCCCATTTTGAAACCATCTTTTTTTGGGCTTTTTACAACTAAATTTCAGAGTATTTTCAATAAGAAAAATCATATTTTGAGATCCAAAATTAGAGGGGTTAGCCTCCCCTCCTTATGTCTTGTTTGCTAGCCTAGTTGGCGCCATGTGTTAGCTTATTTTTCTAGCTTGTTTTAGCTTAATTCCAGCCTGTTTTACCTCTGTTTTAGACTGCTTTAGCTCTGTTTTGGGATGTTTGGTTTAGTTGAGTCTTGTTTTGCATGGTTGTAGTGCAATAGTCCTCACAAGCTTGGTGTTTTAGGCTCTAGACACCTTCTTGTTTGAGTTGATAGCATTTGTTTATGCTTTTATCACTTATTTTCAGCACTTAATCATCTCTGCAACCTCCCTCCTTTCTTGGTTTTATTTTTTCTTTGAAAGTGTTCAAACCATTTGCTTGTTTAAAACATGAAATTGAGGTTTTGTACTTAATGGTTTAATCCCTTTGGGGGTTCATTACCAACGGCATGAGGTCTCTTTCATGCCGAAAATAACCTTTGGTTTGAGCTTTCTTTCCACTTAGAGGACTTAGGACTTAATTCACCATTGGGACTTAATGTGATTAAAGGATGGTTGGTAACTAAAATGTGTAAACAAAGTTGATAAGTAAAAGAGGCAAGATAAGCATTCATTTGTGTTGCATTGCATATGTTCAAATCGGACGTTAGTTTGAGCAGAAGGAAAATGGGGCATTTCATACTCAAAAATAATGAACTGTGCCACTTTCCTAGGTCTTTATTGCCCTTGATCATGCATGATAGGGTGATGGTTCTTGAGTGTTTGGCTTTACATTTATTAAGCTTGCACACCTTGAAGCACAAGCCATCATGCAATGCAATTGCTTTGATTGATGTTTGTGATTTAAGTTCACAATTCCTTGGATTTGTCCATGAAAATGAGAGGTGAATTGTGCAGACAACCCTCTTTTTGCTCTATTTGTACTCTGTTGCAGCATGGTGATCCGATGCATCAGTGGCCGGCAGGTCACCATCCATGGTCGGCAATGCACTATTGATGGCCGGCAGGCCACCTTCTTGGCCAACAGAGGGCCGGCAGCATCCCTCCATGGCCGGTAGGCCACTGATGTAAACCTCAGCAAATATTTGGTAAGATGGAGGAGAAAGATTTTGGAAATGCTCAACCCTACAAGCAGAGACTTTCGAGAGAAAAACGAGGTCTTTTCAGACTAAAACCGAGCATGTGCATTTTCCACTTCCCGAGGCGGAACTGTGGCAGCATAGTTTAATGTCTTAAATGCTTAGTTCATGTGCATTTGTGTTGTAAATTAATTAGTTAGTTTACTAGTTAGTTAAAAGTGTTGTAATAATTAGTAATTAGCTTAGCTAGTTATTCATTTGGCTTGTGATAATTAGTCTAATTAGCTTGATTAGATTAGTTTAATCAGCTATCTAGTTAGTTCTTATTCATTCGGACCCTCCTTCGCGAGGGCGTAATGTTGTAATAAGTGTGTGTGCATGTGTGTAAGCTTTTCCAACCCCACATCTTTCTCCCTTTTACTTAACCGCTTTTGATGTTTAGATTAAGGACATTTTTCAAATTAGCATACCTTATGCTTGCATCCATTCATTCGTATTGCATGTACCGAGGCTCGGCGCATCATTCTAACTGCATTGCCAATTCAATAAACTTTGAATACGTGTTTAATCGCATATTATCAAATCGATTCATATGCTATATTAGTAGCTGAGCCTATTAATTGTATATTGCATGTGTTGCATTAGACACTTAACATATTTAGGAATCATGCATATTTTACTAACTCGTGTTTTCCTAGCTTGGAGTACTAAGTGAGTTTTTACGCTTTAGCATACTTGCATGAATGTGAAATGTTGCCATGTCTAGCATGCTTGCCATGAGGCTATGTGCTTAAATGCTAAACTGCTTGAATGACTGTGGATGAAGGCTTGTTGTTTGAATTGGAACAATTCAACCAATGTGAGTTTTTAAGCCCATGTTGTTGAGTGGCAAATCATGTTTTAAGCTCACTATGTTTGGTGGAAAATTCGCAAACTTTAAGCCCGCTTGAGGTGGAAAATTCAAACCATTTTCACAAACAAACATGAGTTGAATTGTTCCAAATTGAGCAAACTAGTCTATACTTGCTTGTGCGCATCACATAGTAAAGCTAACTTAATAACCGGAACAAGAACACATAATGTTTATAAAAAATCATATCATGATTAGTAGAGGCCGATTTTTAATCGGGCGAGCAAGGGTGCTCAATTCATGACCTTCCCCTCTCGTACACAAGTTCCCGAGCCGAGGAAACTTTGATGATGACGGACATGTAGCCTTTGGCACGAGTCATGGATTTCCTAAATTTCTTCAAAATAAAATATTTAGGTGGCGACTTTGTATCTAGCAAAGCAGTCCAATTTTGGCACTTTTTGATTCAAAATCAATTTTCCAAAACAATTTGTCGGATTTGGACTCTTTGGTGATTATCAGTTTCACATTGCACTTGTGAGATTAGATTCAGAACCACGGGGGTACGAACTATGGGGCTTTCTTTGAAACCTTCCAAGAGGGGGTGTGAAAAAGCTGAGCTACAGTTTCTGGCGACTCTGCTAGGGATTTAGAGAACTTGACTCAAACTCATGATATGTTATTTTATCTACACTTATATGTTTCTTTACGTTTGCATTTGCATCGGTGTGCCTAAGTCACAGTGTTTGCCATCTACTATTCCTGAACAGTTTGCTGGAGGCTTTCTTGGAAAAGCTTGTCAAAAGACTGACCGGTTACAGGCTCTGCCATGATGGGAACACAACCCTTGGATTTGGACTACCGTTGTACCCTTTGATCCTCCTTTCACTTCTCGGTATTAGGTGTGAGAGGTATATTAGGTAGTCTTGCTAAGGTACCCTTTTTTACCAATCGACCTAGTTGCATATCGGAAACCATAAAGACTGTTCCAAACTAGGACAGGATGCTTACCCAAATGTAGGATTGTGTGAAACCGCTTGTTTTGCATAGCGAAACCCCTAGTTCCTGACGAAACTAGGACAGGGTAACCCTACCTGATCATAAGGGTGTTTTGGCTCTCACTTGCTTGATATGTGCTTTTAGAGTGAAACTCTGCAGGAATGTATATATCAGTTGCAAGTTTGGGTATCAATTTTTGGGAGGCAGAATTCAGTATTAAGCATGGTTCTACGGCTTTGATAACATCAGTGTACTGATTAGAATCTGAGCAGAGGTGCTGTGCAGTTTTTGATTTTCGTTTTTCTTTTTTGCTTTATTTCCTTTTGCAAGGTAGTTTTTCATCATTGCTTCGGACGATCCTGTTACCCCCCAAGCACTCTAGACCTGAGTAAGAAAGATTTGTAGATTTAGGGATCTTCTTAGGGGATAGCCAGTGTTTGTTTCACTCTCACCGGTTACCAGACGGAGGAGGATCAAGCAGAATTCACAGATCCAGCAGTCACCTTTTACTTCGTATGCGCCCAGTCGGGCCCAGTCTTCTACTTCTACTCCAGAAAGAGAGTATTCACTAGTTCTGGTAGCTCAACATCCCCCAATCAGCATGGAAGATATGCTACATCAGCTCCAGCAGACCATTGAGACTATGTAGCTAGATGCTGCCCTCCAAGCTGAGGTCATAGCCCGCCAAGCTGAGGTTGCAGCTTGCCAAGCAGAATTGATAGATTGGCTTCAACAACAACAACCACAACCAGCAATAGCCTCTGCATCCCATGCACCCCCAGTGGGTATGCCGGCACCCATGCACCCATGGTCACAATCAATGTCCAAGAGAATATGGGCATTCCGGCAGATCTGATCCCACCTCAGACCTCCAAGGCACCAGTTTACCAAATGGAAGCGCCATTTGAATTTGAGGTTGACCCCACTACATTGAAGGTTAATAAACTAGAAAAGCTCTTCAAGAGGGCACATGGTGTGAATTCAATCCCTGATATTGAGGATGGATACACAGATTCCGCAGCAACTTTGCCGGACAGATTTAAGATACCGCGTATAGACCGGTTCGACGGCTTCGGGGATCCCATAGTCCATTTGCGTTTATTCTCTGATATCCTACGACCAATGGGCCTCACCAGACTTTAGAAGGTGTCGCTTTTTCGCCGGACCCTGTCGAGTATAGCGGCCATCTGGTATGCAAAGTTAGAAGATTCCGTGAAAAGGAACTGGGAGGAAATGGCTGAGGCCTTCGACACATAGTACTCCTACAATACCCAGATCGAGGTCACTACCTGTGATCTTGAAGCGACCCGTCAGGAGCCGAATGAGGGCTTCTCGAATTTTGTAACGAGATGGAGGGCCAAGGCCTCCATGATGACTATCAGGCCGTCTGAAAAGGACCAAATTAGGATGGAGGACCAAATTAGGATGGTGGTCCGTAACTTGCAAGGAAGATTATTACAGAAGATGATAGTCTTGCCTTTGTTTACATTTATTGAGCTCCATGAAATAGAGGTTCAAATTGAGGATGTGATAAAGTAGGGGCTGATAGACAATGAAAAGGAACAACCCACGAGGCCCTTTACACGCAACTCCAATGCAACCACAAGTGGTAGCATTTCTGTACAGCCTTCGGATGTGAGTATGGTCACCACCACACCCAAAACTGCCAATCCGTTTGCCAATACATCCAATACAAGTCCACAAACCACAACCAACCACGCTCGATCTCAAAGGGTCTTTACCCTGCTCTATATGTCTTTATCCAAAGCCTTAGGGGTCCTGATCAGAAAGGGCATCTTAAACAATTAGAACAACGCCCTCTACCTAATCCTTTCCCCCCGAGATACAACCCGGCCAAATACTGTGCTTTTCACCAGCAGCACGGTCATGACACTGATCAATGTTATAGGGTGCGTCATGAGATTCAAGATCTCATTGACAACAAAGTGATAGCACCTCCTGAAAAACCCAACGTCACTATAAATCCTCTCCCACCGCATAACCAAGTCCCTCCACCTTGGCATATGAACCTCATCCACACACTGGCCGCCCCTTATGACCCCAGTATATACACTACCCCTTCCCACCTACCTAAGCCGGCATTGTTCATCCCTGAGAGCATAGACCAGTGCATGATGAGCTTGTCTACACTCCAAACCAAACCAATGGTGGTGACAGTGGAAGATAAAGCGAGGTCAGCCTTGGTGGAGAATATCAGTCCATTGCCCAAGGGTTCTGAGGACTTATCTGAAGAGGTGTGCAACCCGTGCTATTATATTATCCCAGTGGACCAAGTTAAGCCGGAAGTGGTGTTGTCGACTAGGATGGAGGTCAGTGTAGTTTGAGAGGATTGGCCAAGTCAGGGCTTAGATAATCTAGCCGAGCTGGAAGAAGACATAGACAATTTGTAGTTCTTTGATGAACAGGATCAAGGGGATGTGCATATTGATTGGTTCAATCTGAATGGGTCGACAGACAATTCTGGGTGGCTAAGTGATGAACTCAATATAGATGAGGGAACTAAATTGAAGCTAGAAGAATAGAAAGCAGGAACCACTGCAGTGGCCGAAATGGCCGAAGACAAGGGGAAATTGCCGAAGAGCACCGGTGTCAAGAATTTAGCTCAAGAACTGCTGCCGTGAGCACCAATAATACAGAGTAAGAGGCCTCATTGAAGCGGTTTGAAAAAGAAAGGGATCAAAACAAGCAGGAAGTTAGAATAGCACAACACCCTGCGGGGAATGTTTCTGCTGAGAGAACACTTAGATCAGAACCAGACAATTGCTTGTCGGTTGCCGGAGGTATATGGTGAGAAAATGATGATCTGCATCTTGCCCACACTGATGAGGATTGGGGCGAAAATCTTCCTGACAATACTTGGTATGTGGAAGAAGTCGACCACATGACAAGAAGTGGTTGATATTTCAAACCACCGCATCTAGACCAACCCGAGGCATCTGGGAAGGATAAAGAAGTTGAGAAATAGAAGGAAAAGTAGTTAGAGGAAGAGGCTGTGCTGAAACAGTTGAAAAATATTCAAGCTGGCATATCTATCTGGGGTCTGCTTATGGCTTTGCGAGTGCATAAGCAGGCTGTGTCGGCGATGGATAAAGCTAAGTTGTCCATTGACACCACCCTAGAACAACTGGTAGGATTAGTCTTCCCGGGAGGCGCTGTGCCAACTTTAACCTTTTCAAACAAGGAATTACCGCCAGAAGGCTCTGCACACAACAAGCCTCTATGCATATCCGTAGGGTACTGAGAAAAATGGGTGCTAGTGGTACTCATTGATACTGGGTCAGCAGTCAACGTCTGCCCAACTCGTACAACATACACTATTGGTCAGAAACCAATAGATTTCGTGCCTACAGCCCAAGTGATCTGGGCGTATGACAATACAAGTAGAAAGGTGATGGGGACAATGCAGATTAGAGTACAGATTGGCCCAACTTAGCAGGACATTGAGTTTCACATCCTTGATGTGCCAGCCACTTTCAATCTATTGCTCGGAAGGACGTGGCTGCACCAAGTAAAAGCTGTCTCCTCCACCCTTCACCAGATGCTAAGTACCCCCATGGGAAACAGGTAGCCATAGTCTTCAGAAATTCATCTATACATCCTCCGCCAGAGGTCACTACGCCTGTGTTGGAGATTGTACATGGTGAAGAGGATGTTTTCCTTTATGGGTTTACCGTAGCTGAGGCCCGAGTAGTTCAGAATATCTTGGCTATTGGTGAGGGCTTGTATATCAGCGCCCAATCTGTATACCTCATGAACAAACTCCAGCACATGCCCAGAATGGGATTAGGAAGATGTGGCCGGAAGGGCATTACTGCGTTGGCCGATGTGCCACATAACCTGCATGCCTTTGGTCTTGGCTATACGCCCACCAAAGAGGACTGGGTGAGGAAAGGGAAAGAGATGGTCGGAAGAGCCAGAGCTAAGCAGACTGGAAAGCGCTAGGAACTTGTGCACCGACCTATCCGGGAAACCCTGAATGGTTATTTTGTTTGGGAGGGTGAAGACTTCCATTTTTGTGGTTTCCCTGAACCCTGGTTCAACTCTGAGAAGCAGCGGATTCCTGGCTTTGAGATTTTCTTTGACTTCCAGTTGCAAGACAGTGATACAGAGGAACAGACTAAACTAACCGTTAAAGCTGCAAAGAGCACAGAAAGTGATTCCGACAGCGACGAGCTTCAAGTAGGAGCAGCACTGGCATGTCTCCTTTCAGATCCTCCGATCAACTCAGAGAGCTTGGGAGATAACCTGACTATTTCCATGATCGGGGACCAACTGAGTGTGAACCCTTCTAGCAGCATCTTGGATACATCTGACGCACCATCTCTCATTTGGCAGCTAGAGGAGAGCTACTTGTCTAGCAGTTCTGAATCGGGTAGTGAACCAGAATCCGATTCCACAGAGTCTCTGGAGTCGAGATCAGATTTTGGTTCTTCTGAGTCTAGGTCCAATATTCCTGGGGTTGATAACCCAGATGCCGAGGTTTTGTCCAGGTCGTCATTTTCTTTTTCTTTTGAGTCGGTTGTAACCGAGGAATTGGATGAGCTGGACCTTTTGAATGAGAATGCTAGTGCAGATTCTGAGTATTTCTCTGTGCCTCTTGTTTATTGCATTGATCATCATTTTCAAAGTTTTGATGAAAACAATGAGGAAGGAATTCCTCTGGTTTTGCAAAATTTGATTAATCGAAAAAAGGAGAGGTTTGCAAAATCCCTTGCTGATAAAATCATTGTTGTTAATGTGGGTACTGAGAAGAATCCGCGTCTGGTCCAGATTGGGTCCACGTTGTCTTCGGAGTAGCGCGAGCACTTAGTCGCTTTATTAAAAGATTTCAAAGATGTTTTCGAGTGGTCCTTCGAAGAAATGCCTGGAATCAATCGTAAGATTGTATAGCATTGGATCCCTCTTGACCCCGAGGCCCGACCCATCAAACAGAAGTTACGGAGAATACGCTCAGATTGGGCTTTGAAGATTAAGGAAGAGGTCACCAAGTAGATAGATGCAGGATTTTGCTAGTATCTGAGTATCCAACTTGGTTGGCCAACATTGTTCCAGTGCCAAAGAAAGATGGCAGAATTCGAGTGTGTGTGGATTTCAGAGATTTGAATAAGGCCAATCCGAAGGACGACTTTCCTCTGCCACACATCGATGAATTGGTGGACTTCACCGCAGGCCATGCGTTGCTCTCCTTCATGGATGGATTTTCCAGGTATAACCAGATTCTGATAGAACCTGAGGATAGAGAGAAAACTGCCTTCACTACGCTGTGGGGAACCTACTGCTATAGGGTGATGCCGTTTGGGTTGAAGAATGCTAGGGCACCTATTAACGGGCTGCAACCAAAATTCTGCATGATATGATCCATAAAGAGGTCGAGGTGTACATGGACGACATGATTGTCAAGTCCAAGGAAAGAGAGGGCCACTACACTACCTTGAAGAAATTCCTTCAACGGATCAGAGAATACTAGTTGAGGTTCAATCCACAGAAGTGTACCTTCGGTGTAACAGCAGGGAAAATGCTGGGTTTCTTGATCACACAGAGGGGCATCAAGGTAGACCCTTCCAAAATCAAGGCCATCCTAGAAATGCCACCACCAAGGACTGAAAAGGAGATGCGAGGCTTTCTAGGTAAAGTGCAATTCATAAGAAGGTTTATTTCTAAATTAACCTTGACTTGTGAACCACTATTTGGTCTCCTGAAGAAAGGAAAAAAATTCTGATGGGATGATCGATGTCAATTCGTTTTCAAGCAAATCAAGCAGTATCTTCAAGTTGTCACCGCCAAAGCTGGGGAAGCCTTTGATTCTGCATTTGTCAGTAACAGACACAACGATGAGATGCCTACTTGCTGAGGAATCTGAGGATAGGATGGAGAAAGCCATCTACTATCTGAGCAAAAAAATGCTAGATTATGAGACCCGTTACACCCCGTTGGAGAAAGCTTGCTTAGCCTTGGTATGGGCTACCAAGAAGTTGAGGCACTACCTATTAGCTCACTCCGTAATTCTAGTTTCAAGATTAGATCCCATCAAATATCTCTTCGAGAAACCAGCACTTACGGGTAGGCTAGCCCGTTGGTTGCTTCTCCTTTCGAAATTTGATTTGAAGTATGTTACTCGCAAGTCTGTCAAGGGGAGAGCGGTAGCTGAGTTCCTAGTAGATCACCCAATAGAAAGGGATGAAGTGGTAGAATACCTGTTCCCATACGAAGCCATTCTACAAGTCGAGGAAGAGATCTGGACAATATACTTTGATGGAGCGTCTAATCAATATGGATATGGGATAGGTGTGTTACTGATAACACCCGACAATTCCCACATACCCCTAGCCTTCAAACTCCGATTCAATGTATCCAATAATGAGGCAGAGTATGAGGCGTGTATTGCTGGTTTGGAAGCCGCCCTGGAACTGGGGGCAAAAAGCTTGGATGTCATTAGGGACTCAAACCTAGTTGTGTCTTAAGCAAAAAGAGACTGGAAGGTTAAAGAAGAGAAGATGAAGATCTATCGCCAAACCTTGGACGTTCTGATTTCTAGGTTCAAAAAGTTGACCTTCACGCATCTACTAAGAGAGAACAATAGGTTCGCTGATACTTTATCAACTCTATCTTCCATGATAGACATCCCGTTTGGAGTCCGCTGATGCTTTATCAACTCTATCTTCCATGATACGCCGGCCTACAAGTCTATCGCCGCAATCGATGAAGTGCAAGATCAAAACCCTTGGTTTTATGATATCTAGAACTTCTTGGAAAAGGAGGTTTATCCACCATGGGCAAATACCAAAGATAAAAGGGCAATACGTCGAATGCCTGCTCAATTTATCATCTGCAGAGGTAAACTATACGAGAGGGGTTATCTGGGAATACACAAGTTATGTGTTGACGCAGAGGAATCAAAGCACCTAATGGAGGCCATCCATGGGGGAGAGTGCGGAGTGCACATGAATGGAGTAATGTTAGCCTGAAAGATTCTCAGGCAAGGTTATTACTGGTCTACTATGGAGGAGGATTGTATTGGTTTTGTTCGGCGATGCCATAAATGCCAAATTCATGCCAATCGCATGAATATTCCGCCGTCGAAGCTGTACAACATGACTTCACCATGGCTTTTCTCGATCTAGGGAATCCACGTCATTGGCGCAGTTACACCGAAAGGGTCGAATGGGCATGAATACATTCTGGTGGCAATTGATTATTTCACAAAGTGAGTGGAAGCTCAGTCTTATGCAGTGTTAAAGGCAGCACATATGGCTAAGTTCATCCGAAACAACATCATTTGCCGATATGGAGTCCCAAATGAGATCATTTCAGATAATGGCTCCCATTTCAAGAAAGAAGTGATCGACTGTTGGAGAAATACAATGTGGCTTTCCATAAGTCATCCACATACTGGCCACAAACAAACAGAGCTGTTGAGGCCGCTAACAAGAACATCAAGCATATTCTGCAGAAGATGGTTAAGTCCTACAAGGACTGGCTAGACAAATTGCCATTTGCACTTTGGGGTTATAGGACTTCAATTCGAACGTCTACTGGGCAACTCCTTACTTTCTGGTTTATGGGATGGAAGCTGTTCTGCAGATTGAAATAGAAGTTTCGTTGCTGCGGGTTATGGCTGAATGTCAGATAACAGAGGCAGACTGGCAGCAGAGCAAGTTCAAAGAACTAATGTTGTTCGATGAGAGAAGGCTGAAAGCACTATACCATGTTCAGGGTTATCAACGTCGGATTGCCAAGGCTTTTAACAAGAAGGTTAAGTCTCAGAATCTCAAAGAAGGGGATTTGATGCTGAAAGTCAACCGAGCTCTCATCCAAGACCCTAGGGGCAAGTTCAAACCCAATTGGACTAGTCCTTACATCATTAAAACTATCTGATCGGGTGGAGCTGTTATTCTTATGGACTTCGATGGCCTAGAATTTTCCTAACCGATCAACATGGACAAGTTGAAGAAATATTATCCCTGAGAGGCTCGCTAGGCCGAAAACCCAGGAGAGCGACCTAAGCAAAAGTTAGAGTGCAAAAGGAGAGCGTTAATACTCGAGTGAACCCGAACTGAGCTACATACGGCCTGATTCCCATCTTCGGGATACGTAGGTAACTTCATCTTGAAGTTCGACCGTAAACACCTCCAACTCAACTGTCCTGTCCATGTGTTGATCAGGTCATCTTTGTCTGTTCTTTATCTGAATGTTCGGTTGTGATCCTCTCTGAGAACTGGTTATAGTGCTGAGCAGTGTTATTCAGACCAGGGGTAATTTGTTGTCTTCTGATCCGAGGTTGTACATCTCGAGGATAAATTCCGTGTGTGTCAAGTTGCTATCCTTATCGAAAATGATTTTGAAAAGTTTTAATGAAAGTTGACTTTGCCCAAATTTTACCTTTTACAACTTAGACCATTTTTGGACCAAAAGGAAAACTTTCAATGCTCACAACTTCAATTTCATTGATTTTAGTACAAAGTTCTCCAACTCTCAATACAAACCAAAGCTTCTTTTATTACATGCATAAAACTTGAAAAGTAAGATCAAAGCAATAAACTTGGGGCATAGATAAGTCAAGTGTTCCTGTGTTCCCCGCTTGTGCTTGTGGAAGCTTCTGATGCTAAAGTGGGCTCGAATTGTGCCTCATCTTCGAGCCAAGTCAGGCACTCGCCAGAAAGTGCGCAACTGAAACTAGGGGCAGGAGCCAGAAGCTCTCTCGTCCTCCAAGCAATGACGTACCTAGCCAAATGCAAACCTGGGACGGGGAATGAAGCCGGGTATTCTACCCCCTCATCTGGGCAAGTCTGATCATGTCCAAATTGGCGCTTGAACCGGAACAGAAAGTAGAATACACAGTGTGTCATGCCAATTAACTCAATGCCAGGTTGGCGAGTCATGCTATAGCTCATTTCAGATAGATCAAGCCAGGGGCAACGCCAAGCAATGTCAGCAGCAGACCTGTTGCACATCTAATGGCACCACCACCCTTCATTCGGGAAGTCTACTAGCTCTTGGCGGAAAAAGTATGCTCAGGCTGAGTATGCAGGGCAAGAGTCCACTACCTTCAGCTTGTCCATAAGCCATATTTGGGGAGGGATGAAAGAAAAAAGAGATTAAAGAATAAAGAGGTGTACATTGAGAGAAAAATGAGAAAAGGGCTTTGAAAGAAAAACAGAGCATGAATGCCGAGAGATGTAAGAAACACATATCAAAAAAGGGTGGGAAACATTACTTGAAGAAGTAGTGGACTTCCCGCGAATTTGGTTGTCTCTCGCCGATGAAAGGCATCTAAGCCCATCAAAGTCTTCGCCAACACCAAACCAACGCAACTCTTGTTCTCTTTCAAACCTTGGGCCATTTCAATTAGCTAGATACTAGACTGTGATAACCCTGTCCCGTATTATGCTAATTAACCTGAATTATGATTGTGATTATGCGTTTGATATGATTTTGTGTGCCATTTATATGAATATATGTGGTTTTGAATTTCCATCTGTTCACCGTAGGAATATCTGTTCAACTTAGTGTTATAAACTGAAAATTGAAGGCCTTGTCGGCCACAGAAACTGAAATTGACTACGCCATTGTGATTAGCATAATTTTTAGAGCCTACGGTGAAATTTAATTGAAAATTTATTCGGATCAAAATAACTAGATTCAAAATGCTTAATTAGAGCACTATTATTAACCTTAATCAATTTGATTAAGTGGAGACTATTGGGCCAAAGGCCGTTTGATATACATGAATGAATTGGGCTTGAGGCCGCTTGCTAAGGAACGAAGTGGGCCAAAGGCCGTTTGATATGTTTGGGCTTGAATCACCTAATGTACCGAAATAATGCACTAAATAGAATTCTACATGGGCCCAAGGCCATTTGATATATGTGAATCTCAATTGTGTACCTCCTTTATTTGATATTATTCACTAGGCTTTCGCTCACACTCATTTATGTGCATGTAGGTGAGCAAAGAGATGTCCAAACCCAGCCCCAGTGACGTATGTAAGAAGCAGCTACAGTTTTGAGGAGTCAGCCCATATGTCTCACGCACAAGACTAGTTTTCGCCATTTTGTTCCTTTAGTGTATTTTTGCTACGTCGGCGAAAACATTGAATCACTTTTGTATATGAGTTTTGTTTGGCTGACTGTATAACTGAAGTTTCTGGATATGGATTAACTCTATGTATTTGTGTGAGTTATTAAAAATGTTTTTCAATCGATTTTGTTATGCCATGTAAGCATAGCTCTATGGACAAAGTTTTAAGTTTTTCTTCCTTTTGGCCCCTTAACTCTGATAAGATATGTCTTGTTTGGTTTGAGGCCGTAGGTAATCTCTTAATCACTGGCCGGTTATGTCCTTAACCCATAGGGGCGGATTCGGGTCATGACAGAGTGGTATCAGAGCACAAGTTAATAACTCACACACTTGTCCAAAAAGAGTAATAAGCATCTAGAAAAGATCTAGGATGCATTCATGTGATGAGTATGAATCTGAACGCATCAAGAATGTGCTTAAATGCTTCGAGATAAATGATTACGTGCTAGATGTTTGTGCCTTACTTGCATTGCAATTATTTGAATATGTATACTTCTTGGTATATGCATACTTGTGAAATTTCTGTATAAAGAATAATGCAAGTCTAATCAGATGGTGAGAACAAGAGGGGATGAGATAGAAGAGTCCTCTACTGCCAGAATGGATAGAATGGAAAGATTGATTCAGGAAATGGCAGAAACATTGAGGCAACAACAACAGTGGCAGCAACCACATCCTCCACCTCCACCTCCGGCACCCCTTGTGCCGGACTTACAGAATGATGATCAGATAATAGCTCTCACCAAAGAGTTTAAGAAAATGAAACCACCACAGTTTCATGGGGGATTGGATCCGTTAAAGGCTGAAGCATGGGTCCTCGGTACAGAGAAACTGTTTGAAGTGTTTCCTTGCTCAGAGACACAGAAAGCACTCCTAGCCACCTTTATGCTAGAAGATGAAGCAAGAAGATGGTTGATGTTAATGCGTGAGAATCATAAAGATGTTAACTAGGCGAAATTCCTGGAAGTCTTCTACGATAAGTACTTCCCTCAGTGTGTCCGTGACAGGAAGGTATCGGAGTTCATGGAACTAAAACAAGACAACATGACAGTGGCTGAGAATGAGGCCAAATTCACTAAATTGGCCAGGTTTGCACCACATGTGATCGATACTATCTATAAGAAAGCGAGGCATTTTGAAGGTGGGCTTCGAAGTGATATTTTAGAAAAGGTGAATGTCTTGAAGCTGGAAACCAATATAGGGGTGCTAGACCGGGCCATAATATCATAAGCTAACAAAGCTAGACAGGCTAAATCAACAACTGACTGGAAAGGTAGTAAAAGACAGGGCTTCTTTTCAAAGAAGAAATTTTCAAAGAAGCAAAATACGAGCTCCTCAAGTACTTCTAATTCTTCCCGAGATACATCCCTGATATGCAATATTTGTAGTAAAAGGCATCGTGGAGTTTGTTACCGTGCGTCAGGAGCTTGTTTTAAGTGCGGAAAAACAGGGCATATGGCCAGAGATTATAATCATAATAGCGGGAAATTAGCTGCTAGTTCCACTGCGTCAATCCCAAAACCAGGAAATACTATGAGATCTACTACCACTGGAGATGCCGTGAGGCAAGGGAGAGTTTTTGTGCTTGTTTCGGGCGATACACGGAATGCTAACGCAGTTATCTCAAGTACTATTTCTATATGTAGTCAGGATGCTATTGTGTTAATTGACTCTGAATCAACACACTCTTTCGTAACTTGTGCATTTGCATCTAGACTGAGTAAACCTCTAGAATTATTGCCATATCTACTATGTGTATCTACTCTATCCGGGGAATCTGTATTGTGTGAATCTGTATATCGTTTTTGTGACATGCGTATTGGAAATGCTGTTCTGTATGTGCATTTGTTACCCCTGAACTTTAGACACTTTGACGTAATTCTGGGCATGGGTTGGTTAACTAAATATTGTGCCACCATTGACTGTGTAACGAAACGAGTCGTGTTTAAACCACCGGAACAGGAAGAAATTGTGTTTATGGGTAATGGGGTAGTGTCTCCACCTTATTTGATATCTGCCATGAAAGCGTGTAAATTGATCAGGAAAGGGTGCCAGGGTTATTTGTGTTGTGTGCTATCTGAACAATCTGAGAATGTTGAATCGAACAATATTCCCATTGTTAGAGAATTTCCAGATGTGTTCCCAAATGAACTACTAAGGGAATTGGTGGACAGGGAGATAGAATTTACTATTGAAGTTGTGCCAGGCACCCAGCCTATCTCTAAAACTCCCTACAGAATGGCTACTGCCGAAATGAAAGAATTGAAAGAACAATTGCGAGATCTACTTGACAAAGGGTTTATTCGACCTAGTATCTCGCCATGGGGCGCACCAGTGTTATTTGTGAAGAAGAAAGACGAAACCTTATGCTTGTGTATTGACTATCGTGAACTAATTAAGGTAACCATAAAGAATAAATATCCTTACCTCGCATTGATGATTTGTTTGACCAGTTGCAGGGATCACAAGTGTTTTCCAAAATTGATTTGAGATCCGGGTATCACCAGTTGAAAGTGAAAGCAGAAGATGTTGAGAAAACTGCCTTTCGAACGAGGTATGGGCATTATGAATTTCTCATTATGCCGTTCGGGGTGACTAATGCTCCGGCAGCATTTTGGACCTAATGAACCGAATTTTTAAGACCTACCTTGATGAATTTGTTGTAGTTTTTATTGATGACATTTTGATATACTCGAAGAACAGACTTGAACATGAACAACATCTGAGGACTGTTTTGCAAACAGTTAGGGAGAAGAAATTATTTGTCAAACTAAAGAAATGTGAATTTTGGCTGGATGAAGTTGTCTTCTTAGGGCACGTTATCAACGAGGGCGGAATTTCAGTGGACCCACAGAAAATAGAGGCAATTGTGAATTGGCCTACACCGACAAATGTAACAGAGATCCGCAGTTTCATGGGCTTAGCTGGGTACTACAGGAGGTTTGTGAAAGACTTTTCAAAAATAGCTTTGCCGCCTACCCAACTAGCACGCAAATGGAAACCGTTTGAATGGAATAACGAAAGGGAAACTGCCTTTCATGAGCTGAAAACAAGACTGACCACCGCACCAGTTTTGACACTACCATCAGGTACGGGAAACTATGTAATTTTTAGTGATGCAACTTATAAAGGTTTGGGTTGTGTACTAATGCAGAATGGAAGGGTAATTGCCTACGCCTCTCGGCAGCTAAGACCACATGAGAAAAACTACCCAACACATGATTTAGAATTGGCCGCAGTTGTGTTTGCCTTAAAAATCTGGCGGCATTATTTGTATGGGGCAAAATGTGAAGTCTACACAGATCACAAGAGTTTGAAATACTTCTTTACGCAGAAAAAGTTGAATATGCGACAGAGGAGATGGCTTGAATTGATAAAAGACTATGACCTTGAGATTCAGATTCACCCCGGGAAAGCCAATACAGTTGATGATGCCTTCAGCAAAAAATCAATGGGGAATATGGCTTGTTTGCTTACTGAACAGAAAGAAATCTTACAAGATTTCGAGAAGTCCAAAATTGAGGTAGTATTGTATGAATAGGGTGGATTGATAGCCGTCATTTCAGCCGAACCGGCAATTATTGATGAGATTAAACGGAAACAAAAAGAGGATGAATTCTTCAAGAAAATGATTGATGAATTTGAGACAAATCCAAAAGCAGAGTTCAGCATTGAGAGTGAAGTATTGAGATTCCAAGACCAGATGTGTGTCCCAGCCATTCCGGAACTAAAGAAGAGAATTCTAGATAAAGCTCATAAGTCAGTGTTTGCTATGCATCCGGATAATAACAAAATGTATCGGGATTTGAAACAAAGTTATTGGTGGCCCAAAATGAAGAAAAAAATTGCGGAATATGTGTCCAAATGCCTTCAGTGTCAGCAAGTAAAAGCTGAACATCAGAAACCAGGTGGTCTACTTCAACCTCTCCCTATTCCTGAATGGAAGTGAGAACATGTGACTATGGATTTTGTTGTTAGTCTACCTTGGACTCCTCGAGGTATGGACTCTATTTGGGTTGTAGTTGATAGACTGACTAAATCTACGCATTTTCTGCCTGTTAGAACTACCTTTGATGCATATAGACTGGCTACTATATATGTCGATGAGATTGTTCGTTTACACGGAGTTCCAGTATCTATTGTCTCGAATAGAGATCCGAAATTTGTGTCTAGATTGTGGAAAAGTTTGCAAAGGGCTATGGGGACGGAATTGAGGTTTAGTACCGCATTCCACCTAGAGACAGACGGACAATACAGACTTTGGAAGATATGCTAAGGATGTGTGCCTTGGATTTTCAAGGGAGTTGGGAAGATTATTTGCCACTTGCAGAGTTTGCATATAATAACAACTTCCACTCCAGCATTGGCATGGCACCATACGAGGCTTTGTATGGTAGAAGGTGTAGATCACCAATTTGTTGGACAGAAGTCGAGGATAGGGCTCTTCTTGGGCCTGAAATTGTGCAAGACACTACTGAGAAGATCAAAACTATTCAGGAAAGGCTTAAAACAGCTCAGGACCGACAAAAGAATTATGCAGATATTCGAAGAAGACTTTTTGAGTATGAGGTTGGTGACCATGTGTTTATCCGTGTGACTCTGATGAAAGGCCAAGCCAGGTTTGGAAAGAAGGGTAAGTTGTTGCCCCGTTACATTGGGCCGTTTCAAATTCTGGAAAGGCTTGGTCCAGTTGCTTATCGAGTCACTTTGCCACCAGGATTCGAGCAAATCCATAATGTGTTTCATGTATCAATGTTGAGGGGTTATCTTCGAGATCCGTTTCATGTGATTGATTATCACCGGGTAGCTCTTGATGAAAATATGGAGTACGCCGAATGGCCGGAACGAATCATTGACCAGCAAGTGAAACAATTGAGAAGCAAGTCCATCCCAATGGTGAAAGTGAAATGGAAAGAACACTATGAGATGGATGCCACATGGGAAAAAGAGGATGAAATGCGACTGTGCTATCCACATTTGTTTCCCGACGAAGGTAAAATAAGTTTGGAGGACCAAACGTCCTAAAGGAGGGAAGACTGTGATAACCCTGTCTCGTATTATGCTAATTAACCTGAATTATGATTGTGATTATGTGTTTGATATGATTTTGTATGCCATTTATATGAATATATGTGGTTTTGAATTTCCATCTGTTCACCGTAGGAATATCTATTCAACTTACTGTTATAAACTGAAAATTGAAGGCCTTGTCGGCCACAGAAACCGAAATTGACTACGCCATTGTGATTAGCGTAATTTTTAGAGCCTACAGTGAAATTTAATTGAAAATTTATTCGAATCAAAATAATTAGATTCAGAATGATTAATTCGAGCACTATTATCAACCTTAATCAATTTGATTAAGTGGAGACTATAAAAAGGGGGCATTACACTCACATTCATTTAATTTGGAGCCCATTTCACTTATTTTGGTTGAGATTAGCTCTCTAGAGAGAGAGAGGGCCGAATTTAGTGAGAGAGAGGGGCCAACATTGAAGAATTACTAGAGAATTCAAGAAACTAAGGGGATTAGCTCAAGAATTAGCTATAATTGGAAGAATTGAAGCTCCTAGGTGAGTAATCAACTCTTAATTCATGAGTTGAGTATGTAATTTTGTGAATTCAAGTGGTATGGTAGCTCATGGCAAAGATTGAGTTGAATATAAAGTTAGAATGCACATGCATGCATGAAATTTCTATGAATCACCATGAATTGCCATGAAATTGCATAAATTAGCATAAATGATGTTGAACATGGAAAATTGGGCACCAATCTTCACATGCATGCATAATTTTCATGGGTTTCGTAATAATGAATGTCATTTGTAACATTTGAAATAGAAATGAAATCAAAAATTGACGTGCATGTTTGATTAATGGAGGTATGGAGCTTATATGAGGTTTGAATCCATGAGTTTTGATTATACAAAAGAAATGAAGAATAATTTGAGGATTTGACCATGATTTTGAATAATTGACCTCATATTGCATACATCCTTATGCTATACATTGTGTTTCCACGTTTTTGGACCAAAAACATGAATAATGTTGGGCCTTTGAATATCAAGGTTGCACTTGAAGAACAATTCTGGAAAACCCAGAATATGACATGTCCGCTTGAGCGTGGAAAGCGCCGTTCAAGCGTGAAACGCGAGCTCCCAGAACTTTTTGCAGACATTGATGTCCGCTTGAGCGGGGATGTTCACGCTCAAGTGGGGAGCCATGTAGTATGACTTTCAGCTCGAGCGCCCAAATTCATGCTCGAGCGTAGAAATGAGGCAATCAGTATTTTTGTAGACCAAAGGGGTCCGCTCGAGCGTCCAAAGCCACACTCGAGTGGGGAGTCCTGTTTCTGAAATTTTGAAAAGTAGCTATATGTTTCATTTTTCATTCTCTTTCATTTCTAAACACTCTTAGGCATGCATTGAGCATTGTGAATGAGTTAAAATGATAAGAAAGAAGCCTAAGAGGAATGTATGAATTAAGAACGGATTGAATCAATTGTGACCCATATATGTTATGTAATGTGTAGGGTCGAGCTCCAAGGCAAATCCACCGGCAGAACACTGTGAGTAATATCTTAATAAAGATATTTTGAAGTATGTTATTTGTCCAATTGCTTATTTCCATACAATTCCTATAAGCATGTTAATTTGAATTGTGGACAAATGTTTGATATGAATGAATGAATGGGCCGAAGGCTGTTTGATGAATGAATGGGCCAAAGGCCGTTGGACATGAATGAATGGGCTGAAGGCCGTCTGACATGAATGATTTGGCCAAAGGCCGTTTGATATACATGAATGAATTGGGCTCAAGGCCGTTTGATATACATGAATGAATTGGGCTCAAGGCCGTTTGCTAAGGAACGAAGTGGGCCAGAGGCCGTTTGATATGTTCGAGGCTTGAATCTCCTAATGTACCGAAATAATGCACTAAATAGAATTCTACATGGGCCCAAGGCCATTTGATATATGTGAATCTCAATTGCGTACCTCATTTATTTGATATTATTCACTGGGCTTTCGCTCACACTCATTCATGTGTATGTAGGTGAGCAAAGAGATGTCCACACCCAGCCCCAGTGACGTATGTAAGAAGCAGCTACAGTTTTGAGGAGTCAGCCCATATGTCTCACGCACGAGACTAGTTTTCGCCCTTTTGTTCCTTTAGTGTATTTTTGCTACGTCGGCGAAAACATTGAATCACTTTTGTATATGAGTTTTGTTTGGCTGACTGTATAACTGAAGTTTCTGGATATGGATTAACTCTATGTATTTGTGTGAGTTATTAAAAATGTTTTTGAATCGATTTTGTTATGCCATGTAAGCATAGCTCTATGGACAAAGTTTTAAGTTTTTCTTCCATTTGGCCCCTTAACTCTGATAAGATATGTCTTGTTTGGTTTGAGGTCGTAGGTAATCTCTTGATTACTGGCCGGTTATGTCCTTAACCCATAGGGGCGGGTTCGGGTCATGACATAGACCCTCCAAAACTAGGGGCAAGAAAAAACTGAGCTACATGCACAAACAAAGGGCGTGCTGCCGAAAAGCCCGCTAAAGAAGATCATTGCAGTCTCCAACGGCAGAAAATCGATGAATCAGACTAGGAAAGTCCAGCTCTCTGTTGTGAACTAAGGATCAGGCCTCGTATAGAGTAAGCCTGCACATCCTTCCCAAAGCTTGGATGTGACCAAAACGGGGCTAAGGCAAGATTTCCTCATCGTGTTGAGACTCCATTAACACTTGAAATTCCTCAATTGTCGGGTATATCTCTTGTCCCCCGAAGCGAAAAACATGTGTAATCGGGTTCCAACATCTAACTACGGCATGTAGGAATGGAAAACAAAGCAGAGAATAGCTCAGCAGGAATAGTGCATTTATGCTGAAACCCCGGAAGTTCACCTTTTCTGAGCCATCTAAAGTTATAATCCAATTCAAAAGTTTTTCAACGAAGAATGGCTCCATTCGTGAAGAATTTACAGTTGAAATGAAGGAGCTACGAGGTCCAATCTTTTGTAGAAGATAAGGCAATAAGTGGAAGCCAGGGGTCAACATTTTGGAGGACCTACACATTGATGGTCGGCAAGGCTTATTGATGGCTGGCAGGCCACCATTCTTGGCCGGCACATGGCCGGAAATCACCATTTATGGCCAATAGTCTCCCTCTCTAGCCTGTTGTCCTTCTTTATGCTGTAAAGTGCTGAAAGCATGAGTTTTGTTTTGTTCTTTCTCTGTTTTAGAGTCCTATTTTGAGTCTTTTCGAGCTTTAACATGTTTATTGAGGTCTACTTATTTTGTTTTGCTTATCGAGTTGTACTTATGTTTTTGTTATCGAGTTGTAGTTGTGATGTTTATCGAGTTGTATATTGCTATTATTTCAGTTGTTGATCGATTCATTACCCAAGTAAGACTGTTGTGGCAATACAAGCATTCGGTTTCCATTATCAAATTCAATCTCATTTCCATGCTAAGTGGTGCTCATGATGCAAAATATAACACTTTTTCAAATAAAAACTGGTTTTCATTCCGATCATGGTTGTTTTTACAAAAAGTGCAGTACAAGTTTTTAAAGCAAATAAAACCTTCCTGAAGCTGTGCAATGTGCTAAAACTATAAACAAAAGAAACTAAGCAAAAATACAATAAATTAGCGCTGGCCGCCCCAGGCTTGAGAAGCCCTCTTCGTCCTTTTCCTCGGAGGAGAGGACTCTGAGGCACTGTCTCTATCGGCGCCGCTGTCTGAATGTGGACTAGAGTCTGAACTGGAGCCATCTCTGCAGTCCGCCTCGGAGCTCGTCCCGGCATTGCCCCCGCTCTCGGACCTCGATCCGGCGTCATCATCTCCACTCTCAAATGACTCTGAATGCTGACTCGTTGGCTCCTCAAAGTCCCTTGTCTCAGCATCATCATCACTCAGAACGAGCTCTGATGGGCCGCTCTTGTCTCAGGTGCCTCTACCTCTGTCTCAGCTGTGTGCCGGACTCTGTCTCTCTCTCCTCCCTGCTGCTGGAGGAGGTATTGCTGGTGCAGGTCCTACAGCTCCTGCCGACGCCATCGGCATGGGTGGGATCTAAAAAGAAAAGTAGTTGTTGTGTATCAGTTGTAACTTGTGTATCAGATGCAATTATAGTATGCAAAATGAGCATATACAGAAGTCCGATACAGTGTAAATATAGCATACGAGTGCAATATGTTAGATATGATCTATTGATGCAATGTATCAGTACAGTGTGGGATATTTTTAGTAATTTTAGTGTGTCAGTGTGTTAGTGGACTCAGTGTATTAGTGGAAAGTTAATGCCTAGAATGGAAAACTGAAGAAACTTACCGGGATCCCGTAGAGGCTGAGTAGTGCCTCCCTCCTCTGTATTATCTCCATCATCGACGCTATCAGCTCGAGAGCACCTCTTGTATACTCAATCGATGCCTACAAATGTATTTGATTGATTAGTATCTGCCATAGATATATCTGAAATGAAATACGAAGTGCAAGTGCTAAAGTGTGGTTCATACCGAAGTCAGGCCTCGGACCCCGACAAGCTCATGACCAGCCATTGCGGGCTCAATCGGGACCTGGTAGGGCTCCCTGGTGTGTTGCCAGCAAGTCAACATGGTGGGGAGTTCTAGCCAATCAACCCTCTCGGAAAGCCCCTCTACCTCAGGCCCTGCTCGCTCAGGTCACTCTGCGCCTCGCTCTCGCAGTAGGAGCCCCCACATTCTCACCTCCGCGAACACCCATCAGGGGTGGCATCAAGTGTGTCAAGATGAAGTCTACATAGTCGCCCTTTTCTTGGAAGAAGTCGACCTCGAAGCCCACCATGAACTAGATGACCTCCTCAGTGGATAGGCTCTCTGTGGACCGCATGGACTCTGGTGGAGCCATTGGGATAACTTGGTCCGGCACGTCCATAATCTGGCATAGGAAGCGTTCACCCAAGAACCAGGCCCGGCAAATTGGACCCTCAAGAAGAATATGGTAGCAGGAAATAGCCTATGCGCCAACAAACTGGCCCTACACCCCCCCTAGCATCAAGACCCATGGCTGCCACCTGATCTGCAAATAGAAGTTGTACAGAGTATTAGTTGCTGTTAGTTGCTAAGTGAACATTTTCAAAGTAGAAACGAAATAACCGTGCTTTCGGAATACCTCATGGGCGCCTACTATATCAAAGTACCAGTGGAATAAGGTGAAAGGCTCGCAAGTCTTGCGGCGAAACTGACCATCGTATATCCGTGAGTAGAGTACCGTCAACGGAAGCTCCACGACAGGCTCCAGGGCAAGAATCGAGAAGTATGTGTATACCTATAGCTGCAGGAAAAATACAGTGGTATGTGATCAATATAGTATCGAGCAGATACATAAAGTGCAAAGCAGAAAGCACAGGTGTTGAACAGATATAAAGCATGAGCTGTAAAGAAATAAATGTAAAATGCATTAAGAAAACTGATATGTGTACCTCCCAGGTGCGCCAATAGCCTCCAATTAGGCCTCCTTATAGACGGGAGGTGGAGCTCATGTATCCATACAATGTGGTGAGGCCAGCTCCGCCCCAGTTGTAGAAACGAACCCAAGAACAGTATTTCACCTATTCGAAAACAAGGTGGTACCGAAGAGAAACATCAGGAAAACTCAGGTATACTACTCAGTCTCTTCTACTATCTCGGGCTCAGTCCCTCTGAAGCACTCGGTGAACCAAGTGTATCTCACCATCCCCGCTCGATATATGGGTGGGTATGCTCCTAGCAGCTCGAACCAAGTTGCCTCCATTCCTCCACATCAATGTCAATAGGGATCGAATCACCCCCTACGTCTATGCCAGTGATCATGGCAAAGTCGTAAGGAGTCATCGTTATCTCACCTGCGGTGGAGAAATGGAAGGAGTTGGTGATATCCTACCACCTCTCTACCAATGCTCCTAGGATGAGACGACTCGCGACAACTCAGGTCAGGCCAGAGCAAAAGATACCGAAGCCAGCGCCGTCAATGATGTCTCGAACTCCAGCTGGGAGCTCATCATACCAATCTCTGGCAGTCATAGCACCATAGCCTCTGAAGGCGCAAGACTCGCCCTGTGGTAAAAGAAGACAGTGTATGAAATGTATTAGATAAAGATAGTGCATGAAATGCAACCAGATAAAAGATATGCATCAAATGAAGACAGTGTATGAAATGTATCAGATAAGGGTAGTGCATGAAATGCAACCAGATGAAAGGAATGCATCACATGAAAGCAGTGCATGGTTAGATAAAGGCAGGGTATAAGATGCAGTCAGGTGGATCCAAATACAAAGCAGTGCAAGAAATGTAATAAACTGGGTACAGTTGGATAAAACAGTAATGGTAGCATATTCGAATAAAATGGAGTGCAAGAAATTCAAATAAAGAAAGGTAGAATATCTAAAAATAGTGTTCTTACCTCGATGGCAATGGTCGATAAGTGAGACTCTGGCTCTCTCAACAAAAGGTCCTCCGGTGCACCCTGGGTGAACTCGGTGAAGCGTATGATGCCTCCAGAAGTAGGCAGTATGTGTATCTATAGCTGATATTGTGCTGCATCGAAAGGCTAAACCCTTGGTGGTAGTGGCTCCGGCTCGGCCTCGTGCTCGAACTCTGCCTCTAAGTCAGCCTCAAGATCAGCTATCGATTCTTCTACCTCCAGCATAGGTGGAACCACTGGTGGAATCTCCGGAGGAGCCCCGTCATGAGGAACCTTGTTCGCCATCTAAAAATAAGTGCGAGATGGGTGAAAAGTGAAGAAAAAAATGAAGAAAAAGGGTAAACTTGGAAAAAGTCAAACCCTAGGAGAGAGAAAATGGAGGAAAAAGTCAAAGCCGGGAAAAGTGCACCAAACTTGAGAGAAACTCGAGGGGAACAAGCCTAGAATGGTGGAAATGAGGAAAGGAACACCAAAATCAAGTTTCAATCGGTTTAAAGTGAAGAAAACAAAGAGGATTTAGCGAATCAACTTCACATGGGGCGTTGGAAAACGCGTAGAAAGTGCAAATCTAGAGAGAATGAAGACCTAGAGAGAGAGGGAGATGATTTTCAGGCAAAGGGGTGTGAGGAAATGAGCCCTAGTGGCTCATACTTAAAAGCCCGAGCCGAATTTCCCAAATTGCCCTCAATCTGCCATCGATAGCCGGCAAGGCTCATCGATGGCTGGCAGTGTTCATTGTTGGCCGGCACCTGGCTGGCGGCCTTTTCTCATGGCCGGCAGGTGGCCAGTGGCTTTCTTGGGGTTCCTGATGATGTTTTGTGTCCTTGATTTCCAAAAAGTGAAGGGATTGTTCATAGTTTGGTTCGGAATGCCTTTGCGGATGCTCGAAACTGTGTTTTCGGTGCACGATGTTCGTTACTTGTCAATGCGAATGAGGTGTATCCTTTAAACACATTGTAATTCTTCCGAGAGGTGAATCTGAAGTTGCCTTTGAGTTTGCTTTCGTCAAATCATGCTTCGATATCTTGCATAGAACGTACATGTCCTATTCGTTGTTGCATAGAACATGTACGTCACTTTGTGGCATAGAATATGCATTTCACATATATTGTTGTAAGACATGCATCTCACGGGAATTGCATGCGTTCCTTGCGTTTGTTTTGAATTATGCATGGAATATGTATTTGAATTATGCATGGAACGTGCACCTGCTTTTACGCATAGAATATGCCCCCGTTACCAATCATGCATAGAATATGCTCATGCTTTTGTTTCTTGCATAGAACATGCCATTAACATTGTATCTCAGTTATTAGTCTCACATAGAACATGCATTCATACTGTATCGCACTTGTTAAACCTCTTTCCTTCACATGCACGATATTGTATGTATGGTTTATTCAGAGGAGTTCCAGGTAAAATCATTTGTGCCTTTGAAATCGCATCATTTCACTTTCTTCTCTTGCGTGAGACGCATTTGGACGTATTCACTTTCTCCTCTCGTGTGAGACGCGTTTGGACGTATTCACTTTCTCATCTCGCGTAAGACGTGCTTGGATGTATTCACCCTCTCTCCTCTCACGTGAGACGCGTTTGGACGTATTCACTTTCTCCTCTCGCGTGAGACGCGCTTGGACGTATTCACTTTCTCCTCTCGCGTGAGACGCGCTTGGACGTATTCACTTTCTCCTCTCGCGTTAGACGCATTTGGACATATTCACTTTCTCCTCTCGCGTGAGACGTGTTTGGATTTGTTAACCTTTCTCCTCTCGCATGAGACGCGTTAGGATCGTTTGCTTTGGTTTAAAAATAAAAATTAAAAAAAAAAAAAAAACATTCGGGCGCGTCTGGTGTTTACACCACATTCCCGCCTCGCGCGTGCAATGCTTTAGGATCTTGGTTAAAACCTTGGGTAAGCTCGACGGTGATGTTGCCTTTCGCCTTTCCTGCACATCGCGTAGTTAAGCTTGCATAATTTCCTTACATCCTTTCTACATGAAATGTGGTTTGGCTCGTGATTCTCACGCGTGGCGTGTTCATTTACTTATTTCTTTCCATGTTTGGGATGTTGTACCTTGTTTCGGTTTGTTTGAATGTGGCATTTTCATTACATTGTATTTACATTTAAATGTTTCATTACAGCTTCATTGCATGATCATAAGTTATGTTCTTGCATCGTGCATATCATTTGCATTTTGTTCCAGAACTACGCTGGTTTGATTCCTTGCAAGGGGATACGTAGGCAGTCTACAGGCGCAATAATTTTGTTTTCTGTCTTGATTGTTTGTCCAAGTCTTGTGGCCTTGTCAAAATGGGTCGTCTCTGGGCTTTGACATTCACTCGCATCATTTCATGACTTCGAGCTCTGTCAAAGAGGGGTAACTGTAGACACCCCATTTTTTACGGCCCTTTAAGACTTGGATGTTCTTGCAGGTACATCCGATGACGAGTCTGGTTTCTTGCCAAGCACTCAAAGTCCTCAGCAGAACACCACAGGTTTGAGCCTTCCAAACCCTACATCATTTTAGTCTCCTTTTTAGACTATGTCTTGGTCTCTCTCCTCTGCACCCTTTGGTGGCCTGGCGGCCATCTATGAGGGTTGTCGGCCAGGGCTTTTGGCCTGCCGGCCATTGATATGCCTTGCCGACCATCACTGATGGCCGACCAGCCACCAGTGTTTTCTGCAGATATTTTATGCCAGCTATGCCGACTGGTTGCACAGAGACTTGCATCTGCTCACATGTAGAGGGCTAGATCTCCTTGTATAGAATTCATGTTTTCTATATATAGAGAGGCCCTCTCTCATGTTTTGAGGTTGGAAGATTTAAGACTCAAAAACTCTCTCTCTTTCTACATTTCTCTCTCTCTCTTGAAATTTTGTGCTTAGTTGCTTGGATATCCTATACTTTTGCATGCTAATCCTTAACCAAAGTGGTTTGTCTTGGAGTTGAGGTTGTTTGAGGCTATCTTGGAGCTCCTTAAGTGGTTTTTGGCTTAGTTTGTTGCCTTGAATTACTCTTCCCTTCAAGAGGTATAGCACTTGTCTTGTACACTTTTTTTTGCATACTCTTTTTTCCTACTGTTTTTGGGCCATATTTGAGCTATAAAAATCTCAGTTTTCATGGGCTAAAATTGGTGTTTGAGGCTATTTAAGGTTAGGGGGTGGTTCATCCCTCTTTATTCCTTGTTGTTAAGGCCTTTGCACCATTGTTTCCCATTTTGAAACCATCTTTTTTTGAGCTTTTTACCACTGAATTTCAGAGTGCTTTCAGTAAGAAAAATCATGTTTTGAGATTCAAAATTGGAGAGGTTAGCCTCCCCTCCTTGTGTCTTGTTTGCTAGCCTAGTTGGTGCCATATGTTAGCTTATTTTTCTAGCTTGTTTTATCTTAATTCCAGCATGTTTTTGCCTCTATTTTAGACTGCTTTAGCTATGTTTTGGGATGTTTGGGTCAGTTGAGTCTTGTTTTGCATGGTTGTAGTGCAATAGTCCTCACAAGCTTGGTGTTTTAGGCTCTCGACACCTTCTTGTTTGAGTTGATAGCATTTGTTTATGTTTTTATCACTCATTTTCAACACTTAATCATCTCTGCAACCTCCCTTCTTTCTTGGTTTTATTTTTTCTTTGAAAGTAGTTCAAACCATTTGCTTGTTTAAAACATGAAATTGAGGTTTTGTGCTTAATGGTTTAATCCCTTTGGAGGTTCATTACAAACCGCATAAGGTCTCTTTCATACCTAAAACAACCTTTGGTTTGAGCTTTCTTTCCACTTAAAGGACTTAGGACTTAATTCACCATTTGGACTTAATGTGATTAAAGGATGATTGGTAACTAAAATGTGAAAACAAAATTGATAAGTAAAAGAGGCAAGATAAGCATTCATTTGTGTTGCATTGCATGTGTTCAAATCGGACGTTAGTTTGAGCAAAAGGAAAATGGGGCATTTCATACTCAAAAGTGATGAAATGTGCTACTTTCCTAGGTCTTATTGCCCTTGATCATGCATGATAGGGTGATGGTTCTTGAGTGCTTGGCTTTGCATTTATTAAGCTTGCACACCTTGAAGCACAAGCCATCATGCAATGAAATTGCTTTGATTGGTGGTTTGTCATTTAAGTTCCCAATTCCTTGGATTTGTCCATGAAAAGGAGAGGTGAATTATGCAGACAAACTTGGAAAAATCCTCTTTTTGCTCTGTTTGTACTCTGTTGTAGCATGGTGATTCAATGCATCAGTAGCCGGCAGGCCACCATCCATGGCCGATAGTGCACTATTGGTGGCTAGCAGGCCACTTTCTTGGCCAACAGAGGGCCGACAGCATCCATCCATGGCCAGCAAGCCATTGATGTAAACCTCAGCAAATATTTGGTAAGATGGAGCAGAAAGATTCTAGAAATGCTCAACCCTGCAAACAGAGACTTTCGAGAGCAAAACGTGCATCTTCCACTTCCCGAGGCGGAGCAATGGCAGCATAGTTTAATGTCTTAAATGCTTAGTTCGTGTGCATTTGTGTTGTAAATTAATTAGTTAGTTTACTAGTTAGTTAAAAGTGTAATTAGTAATTATCTTAGCTAGTTATTCATTTGGCTTGTAATAATTAGTCTAATTAGCATAATTAGATTAGTTTAATCAGCTAGCTAGTTAGCTCTTATTCATTCGGACCCTCCTTCACGAGGGCGTAATGTTGTAATAAGTATGCATGCGTGTGTGTATGCTTTTCCAACCCCACGTCTTTCTTCCTTTTACTTAACCGCTTTTGATGGTTAGATTAGGGATATTTTTCAAATTAGCATACCTTATGCTTGCATCCATTCATTTGTATTGCATGCACCGAGGCTCGGCACATCATTCTAACTACATTGCCAATTCAATAAACTTTGAATACGTGTTTAATCGCATGTTATCAAATCGATTCATATGCCATATTAGTAGCCGAGCCTATTAATTGTATATTGCATGTGTTGCATTAGACACTTAACATACTTAGGAATCATGCATATTTTACTAACTCATGTTTTCCTAACTTGGAGTACTAAGTGAGTTTTTACGCTTTAGCATACTTGCATGAATGTGAAATGTTGCCATGTCTAGCATGCTTGCCATGAGGCTATGTGCTTAAATGCTAAACTGCTTGAATGACTGTGGATGAAGGCTTGTTGTTTGAATTGGAACAATTCAACAAATGTGCATTTTTAAGCCCACGTTGTCAAGTGGCAAATCATGTTTTAAGCTCACTATATTTGGTGGAAAAGTCGCAAACTTTAAGCCCACTTGAGGTGGTAAATTCAAACCATTTTCGCAAATAAACATGAGTTGAATTGTTCCAAATTGAGCAAACTAGTCTATATTTGCTTGTGCGCATCACATAGTAAAGCTAACTTAATAACCAGAACAAGAACACATAATGTTTATAAAAAATCATATCATGATTAGTAGAGGCCGATTTTTAATCGGGCGAGCAAGGGTGCTCAATTCATGACCTTCCCCTCTCGTACACAAGTTCCTGAACCGAGGCAACTTTGATGATGACGGACACGTAGCCTTTGGCACGAGTCATGGGTTTCCTAAATTTCTCCAAAATAAAATATTTAGGTGACGACTCTGTATCTGGCAAAGCAGTTCAATTTTGGCACTTTTTGATTCAAAATCAATTTTCCAAAATAATTTGTCGGATTTGGACTTTTTGGTGATTATCAGTTTCACATTGCACTTGTGAGATTAGATTCAGAATCACTGGAGTCTGAATTGTAGGGCTTTCTTTCAAACCATCCGAGAGGGGGCGCGAAAAAGTCGAACTACAGATACCCTTTCGAGATTCATTCATGTGATATGAATGATTTATGATTTTTGTATATCTTCGAATAATGGGATTAAAATCCCTTCTTTTTTTTATGTTTTTGGTATACAAACTTGACATGGACTGATGTACATATATGTCTATATAAAAGTTCATTTTGGTTCATTTAAGCCTTCACAGTTCGTTGGACGTTTTATTTTCTTATGTATTGGCTTCCTCCAGCCCCGTTACCGTATTACTGTTAAGTAGGCCTTTAGTAATCACAGATTACTGGCCGGTTACGACACTAAACTTATAGGGGCGGATTTGGGTCGTGACAAGGCAAGCGGAGCCAGAGACGGGACGAGGTGAAACGAGACGGTTGGTGGCTAGGCCATGGTTGCGGTAATGGAGTGGGAGTAAAAAATCCTAGATCTGAAATGGAAGAGAAGAGAGAGAGAGAGAGAGAGAGAGAGAGAGAGAGAGAGAGAGAGAGAGAAATAAGAGTGGGTTTGGTTTGGAAACAACGAAACTGGTTATGCAATATATACATATATATATATATATATGCATGATTATTTTGGTCATTTTGTCTACCCTTATCTTTATGGATAAAGCATTTCAATGCCTGGACCTTTCACAAAATAAAATTTAAATTTAAATTTATGAATCGAGTGCCCCAAAAATATAAATACCAAAACACTGAATAAAAAAGCAAAACCAACAAGGCTAACTTGATTGGCCAATAAAATAAGAATTAAATGAAATGTTTTTATAAAAAAATAATAATAAAAAAAAACGGTAATAATAACAAACAAACTATACAATTGTACCACTCATCAGACTTTTGGTGTGAGAGAGGAGTTCAAATAAAAGAATGGAGGAATCTATGTATAAAACTAACATTATGTTTAGCCATTTTTATTTAAATTTGAATGGGTCATAGTAAGTGAAAGGCCATTGTAGTCTAAATTCGATGGAAAAAGTATTTTTTGGACTTTTTTGAGGTGTGAGACTATTTGACTATTTTATTTTATTTTTTTTAATAAAACCGTGAAATTAAAAAAAGATTTTTTCTGCATTAATTAGTTTAACATAAAATTTAGAGATTTAAGATGATCTAAATAAGTATATTTGTAGACACCCCATTTTTGACCGTCCTCAAGACTTGGACGTCACCGTTTGAACACTTGGTGATTATCCATGTTTGTGTTCGTCTCGAGTTCCCGGAGGCCTCGGCAGCGCGCCTCGCCTCAGGACCTCTTGACTCGACTGCTTCGTGTTCGGTTTTGGCACCAAACACCTGTGTTTTTGCCTTGAAGGGCAGAGAATGGCTTGTTGGCCATCCTCACACCTCATCGGCCCTCCCCTATCATCACCGGCTGCACATGTTTGCCACCGGCCATTGTTTCTTAAAAATAATGGCCGGTCGGCATTATGTTTAGCCGACCGGCACTTTATTGTGCCGATGACCTATTTGGTTGGCCGAGACCTCTTCTTGAGGGGAGTTTGACCCTTTTGAACCCCTGGTTCTAGCTTCTTGAGGAAGCTTGAACCTTTTGAACTCTTGGTTTAGCTTCTCCAACAAGCTTGAACCTTTTGAACTCTTGGTTTTAGCTTCTTGAGGAAGTTTGAACCTTTTGAACCCTTGGTTTTAGCTTCTTGAGGAAGCTTGAACCTTTTGAACCCTTGGTCTTTAGCTTCTTGAGGAAGCTTGAACCTTTTGAACCTTTGGTTTAGCTTCTCCAAGAAGCTTGAACCCTTTACTCTAGCTTCTCCAAGAAGCTTGGCCTTTTTTAGCTTCTCCAAGAAGCTTGGCCTTTTTAGCTTCTTAGAGAAGCTTGCACCTTTCTAGCTTCCAAGAGAAGCTTGCACCTCTTGAACCTTTTGCCTAGCTTCTCCAAGAAGCTTGGCTCTTTTGTCTAGCTTCTCTAAGAAGCTTGGCCTTCTTGGCCCTTTTGCTCCAAGCTTCTAAGAGAAGCTTGACCCCCTTGACCCTTTTTGCTTAGCTTCTCTTAGAAGCTTCAAGCCTCCATCTTCTCTATAAATAGAGAGCTTCTCTTCCATTTTAAGGGTTCCAAGAAATTTGTCCAAGACCAAAACCATACACTTCCCTCCATATCTCTACATTCCAAGCTCCAAACTCCATTGTTCTTGCTCCATTACACACCACCTCCTATCCTAACACCTCCACCACCACTCTAAGGATCTTGGAGACCATTTTCAGAGGCTAAAGGAGCTGGTTTTGGTCCAGAAAAGGGGCTGTTTTGCTGAGCTACAAGGGTGAGTACACTTTACCCTCTTTATTCCCCGTTTTTGCACCAGCTTTTAGCCTGTCTTGCTTGCTGTTTTGAGCTTTGTGTATAACATAAAAAAGTTCTGTTTTTTTGTGTTTAAGATACTTCATTAAGGACACTTTTGTGTTTGGGGTCGTTTACCCCCTCTTAGGCCTTGTTTGGCCCCATTTTGTGCTACTTTTGGTGAACTTCGGGACCACCTTGTTTGGGCCTCCTCACCACTGAAATCTTGAGGGATTTCAGTGGTGAGGATGGTGGTTTAGGGTCCTAAGAAGGAGAGGGCCATCCCCTCTCCTTGTTGTCTTGTTTGCTTGTATTTGTGGCCCTACAAAGGGGCCTATATTTGCACACCTCTTAAGATTAGTTCAGGCATTTTTTCAGTGGGTTTTAGGACCCCTATAGGCCATTTCCAGAGCTGGTTTGGCCTTGTTGAATGTCCATCATGTATGTGCTTAATAACCTCTTGTATAGCCCTCTAAAGGAGCTCATCATTCTTACATGTGTTGGCTCCATTTCAGTGGTTATTTAGGCATATTTTAGCATGGTTTATTCACTGATTTTTGATGGTTTGGTCAGATTCCATGTGCATCATACACTTGCCATGTAAACCATGTTAACTAGTCAAATTCGCATGCTAATTTAGTCCATCTTGTTAGCACTTTTTGGCCATGCTTAGAACTGGAAAAGTCCATGTTTTGGGACTGCCTAGATTCTGTCTTCATGCTTCATAGTCCAATAATGCATGCCTTGTATAGCTGTAAGTCATTCCATGTGCCTAGTTTTGCATGTCGGGGTTCATCTCATGCATCGGGTGCCATATCTTCATGTTTCGGGGCTGTTTAGCATCATGTTTTGGTACTGAAATTCATATGCTTATATGCCATCTTGCATCCCTTGCCATGCTTTGGTAGAGTTGCATTTTTGTGTCTTAAGCTTGGTTAATGCATTGTGCATGCATTCCATGTATTTTGTTGCCTCACTTGCATCATTTTGGCCACTGTTTTGGACCTAATTTAGGGCTGTCCAATTAGTGTAAGTCCCTCCCTTAGCTTGTGTTGCATGTTTACTTTGCATATTGTCATATGTTTGGTCCCATTTGTGATATTGCATGCCTTGCATATTTGTACATTTGGATCACATCTCACATGCTTAATATTAACATGCTTGCCCCATGTCTTGCATGATTGTTGTCTATGCCTTGCATGATTGATGTATGTTTTGCATTGCTTGCTTGCATGTTCGTATTGCATGTTAGCTCCCATGCTTAGGATTGCATTGCATTGGCATGCATGCTTCACCTCTTGACCAAGTCATGATAGAGGTAGAAGCCCCCCCTTGGTTTGACTATTTGGTTTGCATTTCATTTGACATAAAAATGCACAACTTGGTCTCTTGGGCCATCACGCATTGAAATGCGCGATTGATGGTCCGAGAACCAAGGACCATGTCCCTTTGAGTCATACACATGATAAGGGATAGGGTTGGTGCATACATTGCTTGAATTGCATTGCCATGCTATGCCTTGCCCTCTGCTGCTGTCAATTGCAGGTTCTGCAGGCATTCTTTGCCGACCGGCAGTGTTAAGTGCCGACCGGCAATACATAGATGGCCGATGGATCTATTTTGTGCCGATGAACATCAAATCACGGCCGATGGCAATTCTAACCAGCCGGCAGTGATCCCCAACATCCAGTGAGCATATTCTGAGATTTTGGCAGTCTTCAGAGGGGCAGAGCAGGGAAAACAGAGGCAGCCTATGCATGGCAGTGACTTTCCGAGCGAAACCGAGCATGCGTTGCATTGGGCCCTCTTCCCGAGGCGGTTTACTGCTTTAATTAGATTAATTAATTTGCTTAATTAATTTAATTGGTCTGTAATAATTTAATTAGCTAGAGTAGTTGATTCGTTATTCGGACTGTATTATTCTTTTAGGTCCCTCCGAGCGAGGGCAAATTTGTAATAAGTGTGGGTGAGTGCGTGCATGTCTTCCAACCCCCACTTCTTTCTCCCTTTTACTTACCTGCTTTGATGGTTAGTATTAGGACATGTTTATTTTAGCATACCTTATGCTATGCATGCGTGCATCATTCATCAGTATCGCATGCGCCGGGCTCGGTACATCATGCTAACTGCATTGTATTTCAATTCCAAATTGAATACGTGTTATCTGTCGCTTTTCACATGCCATGTTTAGGATAGCCGAGCCTATTATAGCTGCATTTTGCCTGTGATGCATTAGCCACTTAACATGAGCTAGGATCATGCATTGATTGCTAACTAGTTTCTGTTTTGGCTTGGAGTACTAGGTGAGTTTTTGTGCTTTAGCATACCGCATGCGTGTGAGTGTTGCCATAATAGCATGATTACCATGAGGCTAGCTGCTTATGTGATATTACTGCTTGAATGCCTGTGGATGGAGGTCAAAATACTTAAATTGGAACAATGCATGAAAATTGTGAGTTTTTTTAAGCCTACTGGATAGTGGCAAAATCATCTTTTCTAAAGCCCACTTGAGGGTGGCAAAACCTGCATTTTAGCCTACCTGCGAGTAGCAAACCATTTTCAAAACGAACATGTAGTGTTTTGTTCCAATTTAGGCGATTTGGTCTATACTTGTTTGCTGTGCGCATAACATAGTAATTCTAGGCTAATAACCGGAATAAGAACGCATAACGTTTTCAAAATCGGATATCACGGTTAGTAGAGGCCGGTCTTCGGACTGGGCGAAAGGGGGTGCTCATAGCTGACCTTCCCCGATCGTACCCAAGCTCCCGAGCCAAGACAACTTTGGTGATGACGGACACGTGGCCTTTGGCACCGAGTCAGGGTTTCCTAAATTCCCCCATTAAAAAAATATTTAGGTGGCGACTCTGTATCTGGCAAAGCAGTCCATGTTTGGCACTTCTTTTCAAAAATCTGTTTCTCAAAACGATTTGCCGGATTTGGACTCTTTGGTTCAGATTAAGAACCGACAACGAAAGGGAGTCCGAACTGTAGAGTGAGGCCCAAGGGCGCGTCTACAATATTTTTTGAATTTTTATAAATAAATAAAAAATGTGTAAAAAAAATAAAAAGATGATGTGACTTAAAAAAGATTAAAAAGTTTTTTTTTTTTTAAAGTATACTAATATAAGGAATGTCAAATAATGCCTTGATAAGACTCAATCAAAAAAATATTTTTCAAATTTTTTCTTGTAGTTGAAAAAATTGA
>CM069916.1:82454637-82685806 GCA_036172215.1 Camellia granthamiana
CTCATGCCCCCAACAAGTGAGCTAGTCCGGCCATTGTAGTGAATTGTTGATCAGCCTGGATAGGGGTGTAATTTTGGCCCGCGAGCGGCCCGCGGCCCGAGGTGGGCCTGGCCCGTTTAGGCTCGGGCCCAAGCCCAGCTCGAGGCCTTGGGCTAGTGCCTAGGCCATCGTTTTGAAACCCAGCCTGGCCCATGGGCTTGGTCCGCTTGGCCTGACCCATGGCCCGACCCATCGGCCCACTCAAGGCCCTCCCAAAAGCTCGGCCCGAGGCCCGGCCCGCTCAGCCCATCCAAGCCCCAGTGTTATTTTTAATGGAAAATAATAAAATTTTGGTTGAAAAAATAAAAAAAAATTTTAAAAATGTTTAGGCCCGTCCAAGCTCGCCCAAAACTCGGGCCCAGGCCCAAGCCCAGGGGCCCGCCCCACTGGTCCAACTCAAACCCGAATAACCCTGGGCCTGGGCCTAGTTTTCTGGCCCGTGCACCGGCCGAGCCGGGCCTGATTTTTGGCTGGAGCCCGCAAGACCCAATATGGGCCTAGCCCAGCCCGGGCCAAAATTACACTCCTAAGCTTGGGGTAGTAATCCTCCCATGAATTTTCAAACCAAATGTTCTATAGGTGGACCCCACCTCATACACAAGCCACTCCTACCACTCACGCGGCCAAACAAACGAGGCTTAGGAGTGTAATTTGGGCCCGAGCTAGGCTGGCCCACTTTGAGCTATGCCAGGTCCCGCTTTTTTTTTATTCGAGTCGATCCATGGGCCAAAAAGTCTGACCCAGGGTCTAGCCCAAACCCATTAAGACCTCGGGCGGGGCAGGCGGCCTAGGCCTAGCCGGCCTTTTTTTTGGCTAAAAATAAACTGTAGATATATTATAAATTTAGATTATTTATGACAGATAAAAAAGCAGAAGAAAAATTGTACTGGAATATTTTAGTTAAGATTAATGAGCTGTTTGGTTATATTTCATGTGGTGGTATTTAATTATGCATGACTTCTTTTTTTTTTCTTTTTTTCTTTTTTTTTGCTATGACTAAAAACTAAAAAAGTTACGTAATTTTTTTCTTTTAGAAATAAATAATTTTATATATATCAAAATGAAACAAAATATTACAATTATTAAATTATATAGATAACATTTATTTAAAATATTACAAAGTTTTATATCATTAAATTAAATATATATAGATTAGTGATGATGGTAGAGCAATTGCATCACTATAAGTCAAGTACATCCCAACTAGATTGGCACTTATTACTCCACCTCAATAATCAAATAAAAACATTACAAAATGAAATAGTGAAAAAAAAAAGAAAAAAAAAAAAAGTTGTTAATCGATCATCGAATGAAGCACAAAATTCACTTGCATTACCCAAGGATATATCATCCAAATCGCTTTGAATTCTGTCATTTTCACTATAATTTTGTCTTCTCATTTGCACATGTATATGATCTCTGGATATTATCAGTGCCTCAACCATTTAGGGTGTAAGCCTGTTACGATAATCATGTAGTATTTGTCCACCTGCACTAAAAGCTGTTTTAGAAGTAACTGTAAAAATAGGAATGATTAGTGTATCACGGGTCATCTGTGAAAGTACAGGTGACATATATTCATTTCGTTTTCACCAATCCAAAACATCAAAATCTACACTATCATCCACTGATGGGATATCCAAATAACATTGTAATTCAGAACTACTTACGTGTATGTGTTGAGATATTCTTCTACTTTTTATTGCTAGAAAAACACATAATCGTTATTCTCGATATGAGGCTGGTATAGTGTATGTAGGTGTATATGTAGTTAGAGCTACCTTGTATTCTTCAAATAATTTTTTGTATGTTTTCATAATATGGGCAAGTTGTTCTTGATCAACGAAAATTCGTTTTAAAAATTCTTATAAACCAATTTCTTTACACTTATGATCAATTATTATGGCTAAACCTAAAAAAAAATGAGGCAATAGATCAAAATATTTATCAAATTTTTCTTTCATTGTAGTAATAATGGTTATATAATATTCATTATCTATATATTTTGTGAAAACTTTCATTATTTCTACTAATATATGTAAAATAAATGGTGAAGTATGAATATATATATATATATAAGAAATTAATTTGGTTGCAATATTAAAAACTTTTAGAAAATCTTTATATAATACTACTTGACACCAATTAAGTTATGTGGAAGTCAATACTCCTCCTATTGATGTTGTTGTAAAAAAATAAATCTATTACTTTTCTTTATTTACAAGCTCTCTTTAATATATTATACGTTGAATTTCACATGTTGTCTATATCTAAAATTAATTTTTTAAATGGCATACTTTCTCATTGACAAATTTTTTTTATATTCCGAAATTCGACTAACAGAAGATATAATAGTAAAAACTGTATTTTTTATTACTAGTATAGAAGTCATATATACTTGCATAAGTTTTTTAACAATCAAGTTTAAAATATGAGTACAACAATGAATATGAAATAAATACCATCAACAAAAAATTATAAATTTGATTTCAAATGAGCTACAGCCTACAGTCTGATTGTAATATGTTGCATTATTTAAACTAATGGTAAAAATTTTATTTTGCAAAGTTCACTCATATAATACATTTCTTATTTCTACCCGAAGTGAATGACCAGTATATGGAAGTTTAACTAATTTAAATGAAGTAATTGCTTTATTTAATTTTCAATCGTTATCAATAAAATGTGCAATGATACATTGATAATCTAAATCATTATTTCACTATAGATCAGATGTTAAACAAACTATTCTATTCAAATTTTGGAAAATGTCAAATAATTTACTTTTAATATTTTCAAATTTCTTTAAAATCCTGTTTCTGATAATATTTCTTGAAAAACCTTGATACTGTAATACAAAACTTTCGTGGATTATTTCTAAAAAATCGAGATATTCACTAGTAGTAAAAGGTTGTTCATTTGTAATAATATAATCAACTATAGAATTTTGTGAACGTGTAGAATTATATAAAAATGTTTGCAAATTATCAGTTGATGAAATCTCAAATTGCATTTAAGTTCTAATATCAGATTGTTGACTTTGTAAATGTCTTTGAGCATGCCTTTTTAGATTGGTAGTACCCCCTGCAGATATAACACTAAGTAAACGTGCACAATATTTGTAACGCCCCGAAATAATTATAATAAACAAACCATAACGATAATTAAATACCAACATAAATCAAAGTATGATAATCCTTCATTTTCATGAAATCCACTTGTATAAAAGAGGTGGCACATGCGGATATACATTCATAAGTCCTAACCCTGAATCTATAACATGCGCCAATAACAAAATAAGAAGTAGAAGTTAAACAGGTAATGGAAATGCCCTGAAGGCTACAACTTTCCAAGACAATACTTGGTTATATCAAAAGTGAGTCTTAAGCTCAATACATATAAAGTCCAAAGCTTGTACAAACATTAAATACAAAATAACAAAACTAAGGCTTCAGCTCCACAATCCTCCCAAGCTAAGTTCTTGGTGGAGGCATATCATCAGTACCTGAAAATGGTTTTTCTCATATAGTGTAAACCAAAGCCCAGTAGAAAAATCTAACACAATATATAAATCTTAACAAAGATATAAAGGTGAAATGCATATGCAATGCCCATGTCAAAACGATTTACATTTCTTTCTCAAAATCAAGTCATGCTCGAATTATATCACAATTCTCAAATCATGTCATTTACCATAGGAATCAAGGGGGAATTCTCAAATCGACACAAATTTTCATAGATACTTTGTCCGCATGAAACTGTCAAACGGTACCTATGTAAACGTAGTCTATACAAGCACTACTATTGGCATTTTATGGATATTTCGTCTGCGGGAATCTGCACTCATGTATACACGTTTTTTTTCAAGACTTTCACCCTAGACACACAGGCCAACTTAATTTACTGATACACACATTTTTCCAACATTCACCGATTTTTCTCAAAATCATATACATGTACGATGTATTAAATGCGCAACAAATGTTCAATGCACGTGGATGAGAAATTAGTTTCAAAGCACCTAATCCTCATGCAATTTTTACAACAATCATAGCTATCCTCCACCAATAGCCCAACATAGATATTTTTAAACAGATATAAAATCTCCAAATATAGATAAACTTTCCAAAAATTCAAGATGTGAGCGATAATACATATCCAACTTCACCATCCATACTAATATCCATCTAATTTCACATTTCACATTTCCATTATCAATTTTATTTATTTATACAAAAAAAATATTTGGGACATTTAGGGCAAAACCCTATTTCTTCCAAATCCAATCCAAGGATCAAAATCAATGATTTGTTCACAACTTAACCTCATTTCCACTGCAACAACCATTTTCCGTACAACTATTTGAAAACCCTTCTTTTGATTTTAAACCAAAACCCTAGGTTTGTTCAAAATCCTCCAAAATCACAATATTGTTTATCAAAAACAAATAGCTAAGTTAAAAATCATAAATGAGTGTAGAAAATCTCTACCTTAAAGCTAGAAGGCGAGAAAAGCACGGATGAAACTTAAATGAAGCCGAAGCCCAACTCTTTTTGGATGAAAATGAAGCTCTAGATGAGCTCTACCATTTTAACAAAGGGAGTAGGGTGGAGAAATGGGTAGATCTTGGTGGATTTGTAGAGAGAAAGAGTAGGTCATAGAGAACCTAGAGAGAGAAAGTCTCAACTTTAGAGTTTTGAAATGTTTAGAGAGAGAAAGATATGAAAAAGTGATGTAAAAAGTGACTTTTACGAACTAATATAGCACAGTTCACTCGAGTGTAAGAAGTGACGCTCGAACGTCTAGACACAAAAATGATTACCGCTTGAGTGCAAAAAGTGACGCTCGAGCGCCAAGACACAATGAAAAAGGCGTCACCACTGGAGCGCAGGAAGTGACGCTCGAACATAGAATACACACTCCTAGAAGTTTTATAGACAGAAGACCATCGCTCGAGCACAAGAATGGCTGCTCAAGCGTAAGACCGCTCAAGCGCAGGAAGCATCGCTCGAGCGTAGAATACACTCTCCTAGTAGTTTTGTAGACCTGCAAAAGCACTGAGGATCCACAAAGCCCGCTCGAGCACAAGAAGTGGCGCTCGAGCAAAGGAGTAAACTTCTGGGTAACAAAAGTTTGAAAACCAAGCTACCAACCTGTTCCAAACACAACCAATACAACCCGACAGCCAAACTCAAGGAGGGAAAAGAGGAATAAGACAAAAACAACAATACAGAACCGTGAAATCTGAGTCCAGAATATCAAATAGGTCGGATCTAAAACCAGAATTGCTATAATCTCTCCCCTTAAGGAATTTCGTCCCCGAAATTACAATTTAAAATTTAAAACCATGTTTACACCAATTACAATAATGATAATCAATCGATTCCAATACCATGACCCATTCATCGGTCATTCATTCTCATCAATATGATAAACAAATTCTCAATACCGAATATACAATTCATATTTCCAAAACATATACAATGTTTAAATTTAGTCAACATAACAAAAGTTTCAATATAGGCTCAAACATTAACAAATAGGTCCGGATACTTCTCACAGACTTCCAACTCACCTTCCCAAGTTGCCTCTTCAACTCCGTGATGCTTTCATAACACTTTCACTAAAGGAATTGTCTTGCCTCGCAAGACTTTGTCTAAAATATCTAAGACTCTCATTGGTCTCTCCTCATACGAGGCATCCTCATCTACCTCTAAGTCGGTCTAATCCAACACGTGTGATGGGTCCGGCTCATACTTTCGAAGCATACTCATATGAAACACATCATGAACCCTAGAAAGTTATGGCGGCAAGGCCAAATGATAAGTTGCTTCTCCAATCCGCTCAAGGATCTCAAAAGGTCTAATAAACCTAGGAGACAACTTTCCATTCTTCCCAAATCTCATCGAACCCTGCCTAGGTGATATCTTCAAGAAGACGTGATCTCCTACCTCAAAAGACAAAGGTCTCATCCTACGGTCGACATAACTTTTCTGGCGACTCTGGGCTGTAACCAACCTCTTATGGATAAATATAACTTTCTCTATCATTTTCCGGACTAACTCTGGACCCAACATTGGTGCATCACCCACCTCGGCCCAACACACAAGGGATCTATACGATCGGCCATACATGGCCTCCAACGGTACCATACCAATACTCGATTAGAAGCTATTGTTATAGGTAAACTCCACTAAGGGTAAGTGCCTCTCCCACAACCCCTTAAAGTCAAGGACACAACTTTGAAGCATATCCTCTAGAATCTAAATGGTGCGCTCTGACTGCCCATCAGTCTGAGGATGATACGCGGTGCTAAAAGTTCATCTCGTGCCCAAGGCACTCTATAGGCTCTATCACAATCGAGTCATAAAATGCGGATCTCTATTCGAAACAATCGTCACTAGGACTCCGTGCAACCTCACTGTGTCCCTAATGTAAAGGTCGACAAGATAATCTACCGAGTCACTCACGCGTATAGATATAAAGTGCGCTAACTTGGTCAATCGGTCAACCACCACCCAAATTGCATCATTACCCCGTTGTGTCCTCAAAAGGCCCACAACAAAATCCGTCATGACATGCTCCTACTTCCACTTGGCTATAAGAAAGGATTGCAACAAACCTGCTAAGCTCTGATGCTCAACCTTCACTTATTGACAAGTAAGGCACCTCGATACAAACACGGCCACATCCTTTTCTCATTCCCCTCCACCAAAATTGGCAACTAAGGTCGTGATACATCTTTGTGCCTTCTGGATGCACTGCAAGGCTTGAATAGGGAAACTCTCGAAGTACTTCCTCTCAACAAGACTCCGGTATGAAAAAGATGATCACGATATCTAACACTCGAATTGGGATACACATTCATGCCTTTCTCTACCTTCCCACGAGAGATATTCTCCCGGAGAGATTCTACCTCAAGGTCACTCTTCTGAACTTCTATCACTTGGTTCACAAGTGTAGGTTGTGCAACTATCGAAAACAAGGCTGCAGACTCAACGGACTCGCCAAGATGCAAGTCAAACTAACTAATAGCACCAAACATCTCCCATTCCCGGATGACAATACAAGTTACACTGCTAATAGATTTCCTACTTAAGGCATCGGTCACAACATTAGCCTTTCCTAGATGATAATGTAGCTCAAAATCATATTTTCTATAAACTTCATCCACCTCCTATGCCTCAAATTTAAGCCTTTCTGTGTAAACAGATATTTTAAACTCTTATGATTAGAAAACACTTCAAACTTCTTACCATATAAATAATGCCTCCAAATCTTCAAGGCAAAAATCACTGCCGCTAACTCTAGGTCATGAGTAGGGTAGTTCCTCTCATGTGTTTTCAACTATCGCAAGCCATAAGCTACTATCTTCCCCTCTTGCATCAATACACAACCCAAACTTTCCCATGAAGCATCACAATACACCGAATAACCTAAACCCCTTTCCAAAATAATTAATACTGGAGTCGTGGTAAGTTTAACCTTAAGCTCTTGAAAAGACTTCTCATAAGTCTCGCTCCACACAAACTTAATTTATTTCCTCGTCAGTCTAGTTAACGGTGAAGCTAATCTAGAGAAATCTTTCACAAACCGACGGTAATATCTAGCCAACCCTAAGAAAGTACGAATTTCAAAAATATTCTTAAGTTGTTCCCAATCTTGCATTGCCTCTATCTTGGATGAACCTATAGTCACCCTTCCTCGGATACCACATGGCCTAAGAACTTAATCTCTCTCAATCAGAATTTACATTTCCCAAACTTAGCATATAGTTTGTGGGCTTTAAGCAACTCAAGCACCACTCGCAAGTGTTCCTCGTGCTCTTCCTCAGAGGGTAAGTAAATCAAGATGTCGTCCACAAAGACGACTACAAAGCGGTCTAAAAACTCAAGAAAAATCTGATTCATAAATTCCATAAACACAGTTGGTGCATTGGTCAGCCTAAAAGGCATCACTAGGAATATATAATGGCCATACCGTGTACAAAATATTATTTTCTGGATATCCTTCTCCCTTACTCTCAACTGGTGATAACTCGATCTCAAGTCTATCTTAGAAAAGTAACAAGACCCCTTCAACTGATCAAACAAATCATCTACACAAGGCATTAGGTATTTGTTCTTAACAGTTACCCGATTCAGCTTTCGGTAATCAATACAAAGTCGCAACGCACCATCTTTCTTTTTGGAAAAGTGAGCCGATGCTCCCCAATGCGAAATACTAGGGCGAATAAAACCCTTATCTAACAACTCTTGGAGTTGAATCTTCAACTCACTCAACTCGGCAGGTGTAAACCTATATGGTACCATAGAAATCGGTGTCGTGCCAAGCACTAAATCAATAGATAACTCAATTTCTCGGTGAGATGGTAAACTAATAAGATCCTCAGAAAAAACATCCGGATATTCACAAACTACCCTTGGCAATTCAACTCGGACCTCGTCACTCTCACTACCCAAGAAGTTGGCAAGAAGACAACTAAGCTCACTCCACACACACGGATCATACATTGGTGATAAAACTCTATCGGCTCTGTCTCCCATGAAATAAAAGCAATCACCACTCAATATACATACAGTAACCCTCTAACGGTAATAATCTATGATAGCCCGATAAGATGACAAGCAGTCCATATCCAAAATAGCATCAAAACTAGACATGCCAATCAACACAAATGTAAAAGGAAGTCGACGACTGGAAACCTCTATGTCATAACCCCGACACCCTTACTCCAAAACAATCTCACCACCAATAAGTGACTCTACACTGAGAGGAGATACTAACTGAGCCAACTCTAACACCAAAGTCGATGCAAATGCAGACGAGATAAATAAATGGGATGTACCTGTATCAATCAACACATTAGCAATGGAATTGCATAACAAGAAAGTACCTCTCACTACCGAACGCACTGGTACTAGGTCTAGTGCGGTAACAACATACACACGCCCTAAAGGTCGTCGCTCACCCCTTGAAGCATAAGCCTGATGCACTGATTGAGCTGAAGAGGCTCCCTAATTGGCCCCCTCGAGACCTGTGCTGACTGTGCAGGCTAGTAGCTCTATGTCTGCTTCGAACCAGACACACCAGGTGTGCCACCCGACTGTGGGCAAAACCTCTTCATATGCCCTGCCTGCCTACGCTGATAACAAGTGAGCGACTACCCTCTCCCTTGGCTCTGGCTCTAAGAACGAGCCGTAGACGGTGTAGACCGTTGCCCACTTCCCCTCTGTGGGCAAGCTGGAGACTTATGGCCCAACTGACCACATTTGAAACAAGTGAAATTTTCCTAACCACCTCTCCCAGAACCTGAGCTCGGGACTAGAAAAGTGGACCTCGATTGAGCTCCCTAGGACTATTGTGGGTTAGAACCCTCTGTTTCTTACTGTCCCCCTGAGCCTCCTAACTCCTCCTAGAGCCCCTCATCCACTTCTCCTCCATTTACGTCACAATCTCAAGATGAGCCGCCGCCTCCACAAGGCGTCCATAATCTCTAATCATCGAACTGGCTACCTTAAAAAGACGCCCGGTCCTCAACCTTTTCTCAAACTTCACACAGCAGCGTTCCTCAGCCGCTAGTAACTCTGGTGCAAATCTAGAGAGACTAGTAAAGCTTACCTCAAACTCGATGATAGGCATGTTGAACTCCTTGAGCTGCGAGAATTGCTCCCTCAACCTCTCCCTAACAGTGGGAGGCAAAAACTTATCTTGGAAGGCGTTAACAAAAGCCCCCCAAGTCACTCTAATGCGCCCACGTGCATACTTTCACGACTGACCCGCATTTCCCTTCAGTTGGAAGGATGCCAATGTCACTCTCAGTCTGTCATCCTCGATGCCAAGCATCTCAAACGTCTTCACTATCTGCTCTAGCCACTCTTCCACCTTTAGTGGCTCATTGGGATCACCAAAAAACTTGTCCATGTTGGACCAGAAGAACTCTCGCTTCAGAAAAGACAGCCCCATCTCAGCAACATGGGTTTGGACTTGATTCTCAGCCCTGAGAATGTCCATGGATTCCCGCAATGTTATGGCCATTTCGCGGGCTAAGGCGCCCATGGCCTACTGACCGACTGGTTCTACCACATTGGCCTGAGCAACTCACTCCTCTTGTGCTGGAATATCATCTGGTAAAGGCACCTCATGCTTTCTAGGCCTACCACGCCTACCACCATGACCACATCTTGACATCCTAATGAAGGTAACAAAAGAGGTTAGCACATTTACAAATGTGCCGAAACTAATTCACTAGCATCCTAATATGGTGGACAACAGTAATTCACTCCATATAAGCACGTAGTCACATAAACACATACGAATTTCCTTCCTAGATAATGACCATCCCCATGGCGTTGCCAGAGTTTCGATTAGAAGCAGCAGTGATCAAGTTCTTTTCTAACAGGACTTTTAGAAACCCATAGACCCAATCAATATCTTAGGAATTAAATCATATACCTATATAATCACATAAGTATGCTATCACATAACATACTATATGTACTAAAGTCTCTATCAAATGAGACAAACTCATTGTGGTAATAACCACTTCCCACGTATCCAAAGTATTCAAACCTGGTACGCTCTGATACCAAGTTGTAACGCCCCGAAATAATTATAATAAACCAATCGTAACGATAATTAAATAACAACATAAATCAGAGTATGATATCCTTCCTTTTCATGAAATCTAGTTGTACAAAAGAGGTGGCACATGCGGATATATATTCATAATTCATAACCCTGAATCTATAGCATGTGTCAATAACAAAATAAGAAGTAGAAGTTAAACAGGTAATGTAAATGCCCTAAAGGCTACAACTTTCCAAGACAATGCTTGGTTCCATCAAAAGTGAGTCTTAAGTTCAATATATATAAAGCCCTAGGCTTGTACAAACATTAAATAAAAAATAGCAAAACTGAGTTTTCAGCTTCACAGTCCTCCCAAGCTAAGTTCTTGGTGGAGGCATATCACCAGTACCTGAAAATGGTTTTCTCCAAATAGTGTGAACCAAAGTCCAGTAGGAAAATCTAACACAATATACGAATCTTGAAAAAAATATAAGGATGAAATGCATATGCAATGCCCATGTCAAAACGGTTTACATTTCTTTCTCAAAATCATACCATGCTCGAATTATATCACAATTCTCAAATCATGTCCTTTACCATAGGAATCAAGGGGGAATTCTCAAACCAGTACAACCTTTCATGAATATTTCATTCGCAGGAAACCGTCAAACGGTACCCATGTAAACGTAGTCTATATAAGCACTACTATTGTCATTTTACGAATATTTCGTCGGCGGGAATCGGCACCCATGTATACGTGCGTTTTTCGAGACTTTCACCGTGAACGCACAGGCCAACTTAATTTGGTGATACATGCCTCTTTCCAACATTCACCCATACATTTACAATGTATTAAATGCGCAACAAATGTTCAATGCACGTGGATAAGAAATTAGTTTCAATTCACCTAATCCCCATGCAATTTCTACAACAATCATGGCTATTCTTCACCGATAGTCGAAAATAGATATTTCTAAACAGATATAAAATCTCCAAATATTGATAAACTTTACAAAAATTCAAGATGTGAGCGATAATAGATATCCAACTCCACCATCCATACTAATATCAATCTAATTTTACATTTCCATCATCAATTTCATTTATTTGTACAAAACAAATATTTGGGACATTTAGGGCAAAACCTTATTTCTTTCAAAATCCAATCCAAGGGTCAAAATCAATGATTTGTTCACAACCCAACCTCATTTCCACTCCTACAACCATTTTCCATACAACCATTGGAAAACTCCTCTTTTGATTTTAAACCAAAACCCTAGGTTTGTTCAAAATCCTCCAAAATCACAATGTTGTTTATGAAAAACAAATAGCTAAGTTAAAAATCATAAAAGAGTGTAGAAAATCCCTACCTCAAAGCTAAAACACGAGAAAGGCACGGAAGAAACTCGAATGAAGCTGAAGCCCAACTCTATTTGGATGAAAATGAAGCTTAAGGTGAGCTCTACCTTTTTAACAAAGGGAGTAGGGTGGAGAAATGGGTAGATCTTGGTGTATTTGTTGAGAGAAAGTAGGTCCTAGAGAGAGAATGTCTCAACTTTAGGGTTTTGAAATGTTTAGGGAGAGAAAGAGATGAAAAAGTGATGTAAAAAGTGACTTTTACAAACTAATATACACACAGTCTGCTTGAGTGCAAGAAGTGAAGCTCGAGCGTCCATACATAAAAATGATTACTGCTCAAGTGCAAGAAATGACGCTCAAGCGCCAAGACACAATGAAAAAGGCGTCACTGCTCGAGCGCAAGAAATGACGCTCAAGCATAGAATACACACTTCTAGAAGTTTTATAGACAGAAACTATCGCTCGAGCGTAGGAAGCACCGCTTAAGAGTAGAATACACTCTCTCCGTAGTTTTGCAGATCTGCAAAAGTACTGAAGATTCACAAAGCCCGCTCGAGCGCAAGAAGTGACGCTCGAGTGGAGGAGTAAATTTCTGGGCAACAAAAGTTTGAAAACCAAGCTACCAACCTGTTCCAAACGCAACCAATATAACCCGATAGCCAAACTCAAGGAGGGAAAAGAGGAATAAGACAAGAACAACAATACAGAACCATTAAACCCAAGTCCGAAATATCAAATGGGTCGGGTCTAAAACCAGAATCGCTATAATATTTACATTTTGCTTTAAATACAGTTGTACCATAAGGATTATTTACAGGTACTTTTTCAAAATGTTCCCAAACAGTACTAGACGTGCCCCTAAATGATGATGTTGTAGTTGTAAAAAGGATATTAGGTACATTAGAAGAAGAATCAACAGATTCATGTTGTGTATATGCATCAATATCAACATAAACATTAGGAATATTAGGATTCATAATAATGTAAGTAAAATAATATATTTGAACTAACAATTAATTAAAATAATGAGTAAACAATAATGAATTTCAAAATAACAACTGACATATGTTATGAAATAATTAGCATAAAAAATAAGTAACTAATAAATATTAATTCAAATAATTAATATTATCGATTGGCGAATGCGATATAAAAATTAATTTCTTCTGATAAAAGTTTATTCTTGCGCAATTGCAATTGCCACTTAGGGATGAGATTTCAAAATTAATTGAGAGAGTTAAGGGTTGAAAGAGAGATTTGTGTATGAGAAATGAAATAAGAGGGGAGTGGTATTTATAGGAGTTGGGAGTAAGGAGGGGTTAATTTATATAATTAAAAAAAAAAATTGTGGTCGTTGATAGGAAACAGTCATTTGACCATTTGAATATTTTTTTTTTTCAAATTTTTTTTTACTATTGGTTGGACATTGCGCACTTGTGCAGCACATGGAGCCTTTGAAGGGTGGGTTGGCAGGGTCGAGAAAAAAATTCAGGTTAGGGTGGGTTGCGCTACGAGTCAGGCGGGCTGTGAAACAGATAGGCTAGGCCAAGGTCAAGGGTCCTGGGTTGGACTCTGGCTCGAGCCTGACTAGGCCTGGCCCACCCAGGCTGTGGCGGGCTTTGGCGGCCCACGAGCTGGCAGACCAATTTTACACTCCTACATATCACAGGTATTACACTAGTATACTATAAGCAAAAACGTTATGGTCTCTTTGAGATTGGAAGTCTTACTCTAATTTTCTCAATTTTTCTTAATTTTATAATTTTTAAAATACACGTGATATCTTACAATTGGTCCAAAATCTAATTAAATTAAATTAAAATAATATTTAAATTCTCCGAATGAATTCCATTAAATTGAATTACAATCACTTATTACCAATAATAGAATCAATAATTATGAAAATGACAAAGTCTTAATTCAAAAGACTTTCCATTACCTTCAATCCAAACATGTTTTTCCAAAAATATATATATTTTTTAAATTTTAAATTATATATGTCATAAAGATTTCTACTTTAAATTATGTAATTTTATGTATAATTAATGCTTTATTTATAAAAATATCCAATAGTGTAATAGCTTAAATTATGGTAACAATCAATAGAAATCATGTATTATTTTTTAGATTGGTATTTTGAGTAACTTTTATTTTATTTTATTTTTCATTTTTAGTGATTTTTTTTTTATTTAAAGTTAAGACTTTTAAAATCTGCTCGACTAGATGAACGAGAAAAATAAAAAAAATAAATAAAAATATTTTTAAAAACTTTTTTATTTTTTAAATTTTTTAATTTTTTTGGCTTTTTTCAAATCTATATCTACATATATTATAGCAAAGTGACATTTCAATGATAAAAGCTAAGGAATTTTCAAGATATCATCCTGAAATTCTTAATTTTTGTTATTTTAAAAAAATCCTATTGGCTAACACATCATATTAATTACATAAAATTAATTATTATGTTGTTGTACCTTTACCATTCTTTTCTAAAACAAAAATATTACTATGCTGCTTTTTTTATTTTTATTTTTTATTTTTTTTTGGATTTTTTTCAAATCTATATATTATAGCAAAGTGATATTTTAATGATAAACACTAAAGAATCTCCAAGATTTCATCCTAAAATTTTTAATTTTTGTTATTTTAAAAAATCCTATTGACTAACACATCATATTAATTACATAAAATTAATTATTATGTTGTTATACTTTTACCATTCTTTTCTAAAACGAAAATATTATTATAATTATGCCATCTTGCCTGCAAATAATAATTATTTTATAATAAGGAAAATTTCAATTTTCTCTTTTTTCTCTCTCTCCAACCTACTATCTGCCGTACATCCTTTTCCACTTCATTCCCAACCTTCTCACCTTATAAAGGTTCATGCAACCCATTATTTTTAATCTCTTCTTCGAAGATTATTAAAGGTTAGTTTATGTTTAATGTTTTATGTCGCATATGTGTGCATTCTTTAAACAATATTTTACATCATTTCTCTCTTTACTCTGTCTTACCTTTTTTTTTCCTTTTGTTTATTTATTTTTTTACTTCCAACCAAATATTTCTTACATCAAAGAAGTTTCAAACTTAATTGGTATGGATTAACATGTTTTAAAATTTTTTGTGGATATTTATTTTTATTTAGTTGTCTTTTAGACAGCTAAATAGTTTTTAAATGTAAACAATATTATTGAATCAGTTATAGATTATGCCTCCGTTTGGGAAGCGGGTTAGCTTTTTGGCTTTTTGGCTTTTTTGGCTATTTTAGCCTGGGGCTAAAAAGCCTGGTTTGGGAAGGGCTTTTTGGCTTTTTTGGCTTTTTGGCTTTTTGGTGAGGTGTCTTCCTGTTAAATTACCAAACTGCCCTTTTTGCCTTTTTTTAAAAAAATTTTATTTTGGGTTCGGATTTGGCATATTTTGCTCAAATTTTTTTTTTATTTTAAATTTTGGGTTTGGATTTGGCGTATTTTGCTTAAATTTTTTTTTTTTTCGGTTTGGATTTGGCATATTTTGGTTTTTTTTTATTTTCTGTTGGGTTTCGAGTTGGCGTATTTTGCCTAAATTTTTTTTTTTTTTTTCGGTTTGGATTTGGCATTTTTTGCTTAATTTTTTTTTTTTTTATCTTGGGTTTCGATCTGGCGAATTTTGCTTTAATTTTTTAATTTTTTTTTTTTATTTTGGGTTTGGATTTGGCGTATTTCGCTTTAATTTTTTTTTTCTTTTAATTTTTTTATTTTGGGTTTGGATTTTTCGTATTTTGCTTAATTTTTTTTTTCTGTTACTTTTTTTTTATTTTGGGTTTGGATTTGGCGTATTGTGCTTAAATTTTTCGAATTTTTTTTTAAAATTTATGTTTTTGTCTTTTTTTTTGTTTTTTTTTTTTACATTAATTAGTTCTTGTTCTTTATTTTTATTGGTATACAATAATTTTTTTTTTATTTATGTGTTTCATTTATTTGTAAATTACGTCGCGAATGGTAATTTATGTTTTCATGTTTTTTTTTTAAATGTTTTTGAATGTGGCGTAATTTTGTCGTTATTTTTTCAAAATTTACGATTTTGTCATTGTCTTATTCACTCACATTAATTTGTTTTTATATTTAAAAAATGGATTTTCTCTCGTTTTATTTATTTGTAAATGACGTGGCAAATGGTAATTTCTTTTTTTTTCTTTTTTTTTTCCTTTTTTTTTTATGAGGCCTATGTTTGTCGTTCTTCTTTTTTTAATTTATGTTTTCACAATTTTTTTTAATTTGTATACAATAATTTGTTTTTATATTTGACAAATGAGTTTTCATCTGTTTTATTTATTTGTAAATTACGTGGCAAATGCTAATTTCGGTTGGTTTTTTTGTTTGGAAAAACGTTTTTTTTATGTCATTTATTCAAAACACAGTGGAAAATCATATATTGCCGTGGCACATGACAAAAAATGAGGGTCTGTTTTGGTTTTCTTGTTGTTTTCAACTTCTATTTTTATGTTTTTAATTGACGTCGCACATGACAATTTCTGTATTAGTTTTCTTTTTTATTTTTTGTTATTTGTTTCACCTTTTTTTGTTTTTCGAAAAAAAAATTTCTGTGGATTTTGGTTTTTCAAAGTTAGCCACGTCACCAACTGGAAGGGGCTACATTCCCGTGGAAACTCATACATATTGTACATGATAATATATTTGAATACAGTCTGTTCCACGTGTGTCATTAGTAATGTTACAACCATACGAAAATTAATTCGACTATTATATATTTCCTAACATTCCGTTATTACACATGTAACATAATTTGTCGCGTATGTGAAGGCGTACCAATGCCATATAGGGGTCCTCATTCCCAACCATTAAACCATCCTCGTCATGTTCAACTTCTGGTATGGCATTTACTATTGCCATAGCCTCTTCCTTGTCACAGATTGGTTGAACAGTTGTTGGGTTATCTGTGTTTCACCGTATATAATTATGTAATGCCATTGACGCACCTACTAACTGAACTTGCACATTTGCAAAGTCATACCGAGGCATGTCTCGAATAAACCCCCATCGATTTTTCCAGGCACCGAAAGTGTGTTCCACCACACTGCGTAAGGACGAGTGCACTTTGTTAAATAATTCCCTTGGCGTGTTTGCCGTCGTGTTCCGTGCAATACGTCGGAATTCTTGTTGGTGGTAACGGTGGCCTTTGAATGGTGCTAAGTAACCTATCCGGTTTGGATAGCCAGAATCGACAAGACAATATTTGCCTGCAGACATGACAACAATGTATGACACCAAAACCGAACATTGTGCGTCATTTTCAAGTAACGCTGTTTCAGAAAAAATTTATAGCCCCCTACATCTAATAACATCGCCATGTGTTACCTTCGTCAGGATGTGGGAAGGGGACATTGTCATTTGTTAGTATCTCGTTGAATATGCGACTATCATGCATACTTCCTTCCCATCCGCACGAAATGAATATGAAACACATGTCAAAATCGACAGCGGCCATGATATTTTGCGTATGATAGTATTTCCTACCGAAATATGTTGCCGCATCTGGCCCCGTAACCCATGCACTTACATGTGTTCCGTCTATTGCACCAATGCAGTCCTGCAAACAACCTAATTGTTTTGTTGCGTAAATGGGTAACAAGTGTTTGGTTTTTTCCATACGTCACGTCCAGTTAATAATAAAAACAAAATAACTGACAGTCTTTATTTATATGTCAATAATGTTTTTCAGGAGTACCATGAACGGTAAGTATTTCCGTCTAGACCGCACGTATGGATGTATACGATGTTGACTGTATGTGGGCCGGCAATGAACAACAGTGAACTCTTTCATGGAAGTTAATACGTTATGCATGTGCCGAGACACAGTCTCCCCGGAATGTTGGAACTGTTCTTGGATTTCCCAATTTTGCTTCCCTTTTAACACATGGATAAACATTGCAACGCTTTCTTCAACAGCTAAGCCATGTGGATGTTGCGGGACTTGTAACCCAAAATCATTTACTAATGTCTCACACAATGCGGCAAAAACTTCCTTCGACATGCAAACATTTTCCTCAAATCGACCCATATGACCCGCATATAGTTCGCATATCCATGCATTCCCGGTCAGTATAGAAGTGCAACACAGCATTTTATCCATGTGTTTTTCGTACCATTCTGTCGCATACTGGCATGCTTGTACAAATGTGCAGTTGTGTTCTTGTTGCACCTGGACCACCATTTGATTAAGCGTTTCTGTTATTTCATCATTGTTGCTTCCATCCCAGGAATTCATCGCGTCTTCGTTGATGCGAAACCTACAAGAGTGGCACTCTTTCAATCAGTTAGCACGTGATTCATTGACTCAAATTATATTGAAGTTTGCAATTAAAAAATGCCGACATTGTTTTTAATGTAAGTAATGTCGTCACCAATGTCATTAGTAACGCATAATCATATGAATTGCACAAAAAAGAAAACCTGTTCAACTTCCATACGTCAGGGGGAGCATGGTGGTAACAACCACAAAAATAAACTAACAATTAAAGTTGCAACATACAGGCATTCAAAAGCTAGTAAGAAAAACGTAATTCCCTGTCTAAAAAATAGCCACACAAAATATTAAAACATAAGCATCCCATTCATTTCCCAAAAACGAATCACAACCATGCTTCTGTTCCGTCAACCCATGCACTTAACTAAAAGTTTTGTGCACCATAGCTAGCAAGAAAAAAAAAACGACAGAATAAAAACATGCACACACCACCATCCTGTTTTAATACAGTGCCAACAATACCATAAGTCAAAGTTTTAAAAAGGAAGACAAGGGCAGTCATCTTCAACACTCGTAACACCGCTACATCACATCCGGCGACCCCCAAACAGGTTTGCAAAAGGTGCCGACGCAGTAAACTGGAGCTACTTTTGTGTAAGCCACCCAATGATGTGGTCGTCATCAGGCTAGCACATCATCACCTCCCGGTAATCAGCGTTATCCATAAGTGTCGAGGCAAAGTGGAATAACGGCGTACCAATCAGGGATGGAATACTCGTCAGGCGATGCATGCACTCCGAAATAGTGTAGAGCGATTCGTTACCTGTGAGATGCCTCACCGTAACCTGCTGATTCTTCGTACGCACCACATCTGTCAGATTGTTCATGCTTTCCGCAATAACTGACGCTCCACTTGTTGCCTTCTTCGACTTTGAAACACTCGTTGATGGCGTCTTTCTCCTTTTCCCCTTTTCCCCTTTTCAATCGAAACATGCTCCAGTGAAGAATTTGAATCCACGTCCTGTACTCCTGCGGGTATCGGATCTGCAAATGGTTGGGCTCCCAAACTATGCACTGAATCAGATGAGTCATCAGCAGCTTCAGGAAGTTTCTCTCCCGGGGTCCAATGGTGCTTCCCAGTAGCTGATGCCCCCATGAAGACCGTCTCCATCAACTCACGATGTTCCAAGGTTTTTTTCCTGAACTTGGCGCACACCTTGTTTATCTGTAGAAATAGAGATATATGACAGAGGAAGACGTTACATTTCATAAAATTAATTAAAAGCTAACTAAACAAGTAAAAAATGTGCTGGTAAATGACAAATATGAAATGTCATGACCCGAACCCGCCCCTAGGGGTTCAGGACATAAACGGCCAGTAATCCTGAGATTACCTACGGCCTCAAACCAAAATAGACGTAACTCGTCAGAGTATAGGGGCCAACGGAAGCAAAAATTTTACACTTTGTCCATAGAGCCGCGCTTATATGCACATCAAAACAAACCATACATATGCACGTTAATAACTCACAACAAAAACATAGTACCAAAAAGTTCTGCACAACAGGATCATTCGAGTCTAAGTCAGCCCATCTCAACTATATACAGATATACACAAAGTCCTTGGCCACATGACAAAATATAATACATTAACAAAATGGCAAAGACAGGTCTCGTACGTGAGACACAAGAGCTGACTCTCCAAAACCTTTGTTGTTCCTGACAGACTTCACTGGGGCTGGGTTTGGACTTCTCTTGGCTCACCTACAAACACATGAATGAGCATGAGCGATAGCCCAATGAATAATATCAAATACAGAAGTTATACAAACGATATGTAGAACAACATGCTCCAAACGGCCTTGGGCCCAATTCATATTTCTATTTAACATATATATACATAATTTAGGTCAAGTGACTATGGTTCCAAACATACTGGCCTTTGGCCCATTTATCTTTCCATAACAAACTGGCCCTTGGCCCATTCAGACTTTCGTTCAAGTCAAAACGGCTTCTGGCCCATTCATTCATGTCAAAACGGCCTCTGGCCCATTCATTCTATTATTCAAATCGAACTGTTATTCTTGTCAAACTATTACTTATATCAAACTATCATTCGTGTCAAACTGGCCTTTGGCCCACTCAAGTGACAAACTGGCCTTTGGCCCATTCAGACTTTCATTCATGACAGAACGGCCTCTTGCCCATTCATTCATGTCAAAACGGCCTTTGGCCCATTCATTTGTGTCAAAACGGCCTTCGGTCTATTCATTTATGTCAAAACAACCTTCGGTCCATTCATTTATGCCAAAACAACCTTCGCTCCATTCATTTATGCCAAAACGACCTTCGGTCCATTCATTTATGCCAAAACGACCTTCGGTCCATTCATTTATGCCAAAACGACCTTCGGTCCATTCATTTATGTCAAAACGTTGTCCACCAATTGAATCAACGAACTTATAAAACTTACTTAGAAGTGAGCAATTGGACAACAGTATATTTCAGATATCTTGATAAGATATTATTCACAGTGATCGGTTTGTGGATTTGCCCTGGAGCTTGACCCTACATATCACATAACACATATGGGTCACAAATAATTCAATCCGTTCTTTAATTCACATATTCCTCTTTAGGCTTCATTCTTATCTCTTTAATTCAATTACAATGCTCAATGTATGCCTAAGAGTGCTTGGAAGTGAAAGGGAACGGAAAACAGAACACAGAATGCATTTTCAAAATTTCAGAAAATAGGGTCCCCGCTCGAGCGTAAAATACCCCGCTCGAGCGGACCCTTAAGGCCTGCAAAAGTACTGGTTGCATGAAAAATACGCTCGAGCGTTAAATATAGAGCTCGAGCGGAAGGCCTGTCTACAAAGCTCCCCCGCTCGAGCGTGAAATACCCCGCTCGAGCGGACACCAAGTCTGCAAAAAGTACTGGGAGCCTGTATTTCCCGCTCGAGCGGCACTTCCCCCGCTCGAGCGGACATCAAAATTCTGGGTTTCCCAGATTGAGTTCTTGAGCTTGATTTCGATTTTCCAGCTACACTACTTGCATGCAATGGCTCAAATCTCAAATATAATCATGCTAACAAGGCACAAACACCAAAACACATTATTATGGGGCTCAATTTCAAGGATTACACACTTGCATGTCTCAAATTGACACCAAATTCAATTCTATCATACCTATTCATGCATTTCAAGCTTCTATCTTTAATTATTCAAACATGCATGCTAATCTTGACTTCATTTCCATTCCAAATAATGCAAATGGTGTTCATTCTCATGGAACTCAACAAAACATGCTTGCATGTATGATTCAACACTCATATTTCCATATTCAACTTAATACATGCTTGATTATGCAAAATCATGGTGATCCTACACATGCATGTGCACATTAGCTTCAAATTCATCAATTATAGCACAACTCTTGTTCTTGATCACCAATTAATCTTTAATTCACAAAATTACAAGTTCAATCTCATGAATTTACTCACCTAGGAGTTTCATCTTCCAAACTCTAGTCAATTCTTGGACTTAATCTTCAAGATGCCCAAGTCTTGAGCCAAAACCACACAACTCTCCCTCCTCTCTCTCTAAGGCCAACCCTCTCTCTCTCTCTCTATTCTTGAGTTCAATATCAGCCAAAGTGTTAAAAAGGGAAGGAATTGAAGTGTAATGGCCCTTATGTATAAGCCCACTAATCAATTTTAATAATAATAAATAATATGGCACTAATTCATTAATTAAATCAATTTAATCTGGCCCGAATCAATTTTTCAATTAAATTTCACCGTAGGCTCTAAAAATTATGCCAATCACAATGGCGTAATCAATTTCGGGTTTTGTGGCTGATAAGGCCTCCAATTTAATTTCCAAAGTAGATAATCAATCAGATATTCCTACGGTGAACAGATAGAAATTCAAAACCACATATTTTCACATAATGGCACACAAAATCATACTCAACATATAATCATACTCATATTAGGGACCAATTAACATAATACAGAACAGGGGTATTACATGAAACTTGTTTGTACATGTACTTACCGATTCCATCTTGCCCCACCACTCCTCAGGTGCCTGAAACATATCGGTGTCACTGTCAAAGCCTATCCCTGACACTCCTTTGCTTGAATCCATCAACTTTGTCCATGCTTGCCACTCTTTTTTCAAACTCATGTACTTATTCTTCAACTGTTTCAGTCCATGTTTTCTTCCTGTTTTTTTCTCAAATTTCCTTGCCAAGGACTTGTACCCTGCTTGGCTAAGGACTAGGAATGGGCGATTTCCTTTAGTAATCTCATTTGCAATCAACTGCAGGAAAACTCGGATTGAGTGACTGTCCCATAAGGCCTTGTGGCTGAACTGATGTGTCTCTTCAAGACTGCTTGACTTGTCAGTGACAATGCCTTTGCTTTTCGATTGGGTACGCAGAGAAGTACGTGTAGAAGCCATTACTAATGTACGGTTACAGAAGATTACCATCAAAAATTCGATTGTTACATACAAACGCGTAATCCATTACACATTACTAACAAGAAACAGAGAGATAGGATGCTAAATTAGGGAGCATATAACCATTGCACAGTAATAACATACGTACACAGGTTCCATGGAACTAAATAGTGGACATAGTTATGATATTCATTAATACGTCGTTACATTTCGTACTAACAAAGGCAAAGGCAGCTTAAAGTCATACTAGAACATACTACGAACATACTAACAACGTCCTAACGTGTTTGTACATACTGACAACATCCTAACCTTTCTTACATATGGAACAACAAAATGACAACGACAATGCATAGCACATACACAATGGTCTTAAGAACATGCAAGGATTGTTGAATGTCTATAACATCAGCCCGCAATTACATGACAAGTTCGTCTCTGGGTGACGCATAGTCTTGGTTGTCTGGCCTTGGTTCTTCGCACCAACCAATCCAACTGACACAGGGCTGATCAGTGCACATGATGAAACTATTAGTGAATGGATTGTTAATGTTCATACAGTTATGACCGGTAAAGAATGGGTGACTCACCACAAGGCGGGGACATGCATAGTAGGGATGGCCTGGATTTTTGGCGGACCTGGAAATCTTAACAAAACATGGGCCATGTCCATAGGCACACATTCGTCATGGCCATGTACTGGAAGTTGCAGTAGAGGTAAATGAAGCCATGCTATGATTTACAGACAATCGATACAGACAATGAATCATGTAAGTAATTAGTTTATGTTATATGTGTATCAGGTTAAATATTTTCTGAATACAATGTTAGTACATGTTTCAATGGATACGTAGACAAAGTTCAACTTCCTTCCGTTTATTTTAAGGAAAAGCAGCCTACATTCTCATGGTTTCAGTGTGAAGGTGATAATAGAACGGTAAATCTGTAATTTGGTTAATTTAGATTTCAATGAACATAATAGCAGGGCATGAACACCTTGTGTTTACATGATTGAGATAAAGAATTCACGATGAAATTATATTATTACTTTTTTCCTACTTATTATTATTATTATTATTATTATTATTATTATTATTATTATTATTATTATTATTATTATGTTCTGATGTTTTTTTTATTTCCGAATAGTGTATTCATATCAATAATTTTGAAGATTAAAGTTTGTCTCCACATGCACACACAAATTAGACTTACTTTTTTGAATGAAAAATACAGCATTAATTTATATATACTTAGACTAGATCAACTGAGACAGAGTTATATTGAACTGGTTTCTGTATTAGCTTTCAATGAAGACAGATATAAATGAAGAAAGCAGAGGGTTTTATCCCCATGTAACATAATGAACGTAACAGTGTTTGAAGAAGTGAAGTTCAATAACGACAACCCAAAAATGTGTCATTTATTTAAGAATGAAAACTGCCTGTGATGAGTGTTTTTTGGAAGAGAGATTTTCAAATTTTTTTCTCCATTGACAAATCAATAGGTAATTCAATTTTCTTCAAATCAATAGGTATTTCACAGATGGAGACATCGTCTCCAGCATTGACTCACAAATGACAAAACCCATTCAGATCATGTGTTTCCCTTATTCATTGACAGACCATTTCATAACTCATCAATAGGTAATTGACAGATTTTTAAATGAAGTTTATCTTGATAGTGATAAGTAATCAACAGAATTTTGTAACAGAAATTGATATTCATTCACAGAATTGATGTCATCAGTCAGCAGTTGAATGCCATAAATGTGAAATTGTGATCTGAAATTGATAATTTATAATGTGACTTCTAAGAAGAAAAAAAAAATTGCAGAACAGACTGTTTTGAACAGAACAGGTGCCAAGAACAGAACAAGTTGAATATGAAAATGACTGTTTTTTTACCATGGATTGATCTACATGAAAATATAAGAATAGATACATATATCTGCCTTCAAACCGAACAGATTTATATATAAGAACAGATATATATCTGCCCCAAATGTGTGAAATGTAACCGTAATGAACCCAAACTGAACAAATTTTACAGATTTTCATATAAAAACAGATATATAAATAATAACAGATATATATTAAATTATATATATATATCTGCCCCAAATGTGTTTTTTACTAACCGTAATGAACCCAAACTGAATAGATTTTACAGATTTTCATAAATAAGAACAGATATATAAATAAGAGCAGATATTATATATATATATATATGTATATATACATATCTACCCCAAATGTGTGAGCTGTAACCGTAACATTCCGTGATAACCAAACAGATTTTTAACATAAGAACAGATCCGAAATAATTTTTCACAGAGATATATATATATATTTATATATCTAGCTGCCCCAAATGTGTGTAATGTAAGCGTAATCAACCCAATCACGACCGTAAAGAAACAGATCGGTCATGAACCGATGCCGTTATGAGCCCATACTATGCAGATCGGAAGCAGGGAAACGAAATCAGATAGGCCATAAAGCATTACCTGCAGATCGGTTTGTGTTTGAGAGGGTTGGTTCTTGTTCGCTGCCGCGGATGCGTACTCCAGTGCCGATCACCTCTGCGAAGGTCGTTCAGATGTCGTCGTCGCCGCTGGTCTTTCCAAATCGCCTATTTCGCTTGTTTTCTCAGCTTTCGGAAGGGTGTGTGTGTTTTGGATGAGGCGTTGTCCCTCAGATTGAGAGGGTTCTCTTCAGGGCATTTTGGTAAATTTACACCAATAAGGGTTTCAAACATACCCGTGAAACCCATTTTGTCTGGACGTGGCTGAATCAGCCTAATTTGTCGGGACGTGGCTAAATTAGCCCAAGTTTTCCTTCCCAAACGGTGCCAACGAAATGGCAAATGTCAATATTATATTATTAAGCATTTTTTTTTTTTTTAAACTTTTTAGTTCTTGTGCATAACTTTGGTGCTAAAAATTAATTTTTTTATTTTTAAAATATTTATAAAAAAATATTTGCTAACTTAGCACATTAATTATTAAAAATTAATGAATATTTTCTACCACCCTTTTCCAAAACAAAAATGTTACCATAATTATACCATCTTTTTTTGCAAATAATAATTATCCCATAAAAAAATAAAAAAACAATTTTCTTCTTATTCAGTGTCCCACCCATTCTCTTTCTTACCCAAAATTCGAAAATAAATATACAGCCATAAACATAGAACCACAAAAAGAGATTTTACAAAAGAACATATTTTAATACAATCATATTTTATTTTTTGATTTTTCAATACTATTTCATTTCTCTACGTAGTTACAAGTGAATGGATTAATGAAAAATAATATTTTATCTAAGAGACTCTAAGTGCTTTAAAAAATTAATCTAAATCTTTTAATTTTTTTTATTCTTTAAAATTTTATTTATATTTAAGATACATCTCATTCTAAATTTTAAAATCTTTAAACGAAATGTTCAAAATAAAATTTTAGTTATTTTTTTTGGGTGAACAAATTTTAGTTATTGAATTTGAAATTTTGAAAAATCAAAAAATTTGTTGAGATTCACACAAAAAAATGTCAAAGGATAAAAAATAATTTTGTTGTAAAAGACATTTAAGGACCAATTTCCATTGTCACGAGTATAGTCGCTAAAAAGTCGTTCCGAAAAGTAAAAAAAAAAGTTTTTAGTGACAAAATTTTGAAAATGTCACTAATAAATAGACTTTTAGGGACAAAATAATTTGGTCTCAAAATGGTTTATTTTTTCAGACAAAAAATTTGGTCCCAAAAGAATAATAATTCATCACTAATGTCCAATTTTTGTTGCTAAAAATATAATAACGACACTTTTCATAACAAAAATATTTGGTGCCAAAAAATTAATTTTGTCCCTAAATTTTAGTCTTCAAAATTTTAATTTTTTATAGTGTCACTATTTTTATTACCATTGTCATTATTATCATAAACACCTCTATCATTTCTCTACCGCCACCACACCACCACCCAAGCATAACTAATAAATTTATTTTGTTTTATTTTTTAATTGAGATTTTTATGTTTTATTTTATTTTACTATATAATACATAATGAATCAAATACTTAAAGGATAAATCTGTCATTTTATAACTTAATCCCATAAGATTTCAATCCCACCATTTCTATCCCACCTTCCTTAGAACACAATAATTCAACATATGTGAGATTCATAAACCAGTGAGACTCTTAATTCAGTTTACAAATTCTCAATCAAACAATAGACTCCATAATAAAGTGGATATAAAGTCCATTTCCCCTTACAATCCTTCCAAACAAACACCCCTTACTATATAGTATAAACTTGGCCCAGTCCTTAGCTGACCTGAGATTTGTATGCTCCTAAAACATAAAATGATTGTGGTCCTTAAATATACTTTTCCTAATAATTTTTGTAGTATCGTTCACGAATGACAGATAAGATTGCTTAGGACAAAATACAATTTTATAGAGAGAATCTAGTCCCTTGGTGCCTATATTAAACAAAACACAATTATACTTACCCTTGGTGCCTGTATAACAGAGGCCAAACAAACAAAAGAAAACCATACCAAACATACCCTTTGTCTTGTCTCTCTCTCTCTCATCACTCCCTCTGTCATCACTCCCTCTCTCTCTATCTTTGCTTCCTTCACCACACACTACAAGAAAAAACACATTTGGCGACTAAATTTTTAGTCGCCAAAAGTCCCTTTTTAGTCGCCAAATGTCGAATTTTCACTTTTCCCAACAAAAACTTTTAGTCGCCGGTTTTGTCGCCAACAAACGGTCGCCAATACCTTTGGCGACTAAAAAACTGTTAGTCGGCAATGTACAGGCCTTCAGCGACCAAAGAATTTGTCGCCAATAGTCAATTCCATTTTTGGAATTATACATTTAGCGACTAAACTTTTAGTCGCCAATACTGAATTTTTTTTTTTTATTTATACATTTGGCGACTATTTTTTTGTTGGCAATAGTCAATGTTTTGGCGACCATAGAGTTTAGTCGCCAAAAGCATTTTTGAAAAAAAAAAAAATCCCATCTCTGGCTGAACCTAAGACCTCCCACGTTTCGAACCTAAGACCTCCGCGTTCCAAACCTTCACAACACAGTCCCCCCCCCACTATGCCACTGAACCATCATATGAATATAATTGCAACTTATATTATTTATATATTACTTTGACCGGTATTAACACAAAACTATATATATAAATATAATTATATATATTCAATATAATTTATGTAAAAAATAAATTTATTTACTAAAAAAAAATTAGCTCACTTTTGGCGACCAAATAATGGATTTAGTCGCCAATTCTACAATTTTGGGCTACTAAATTACTTTTCAGTCGCTAAAAACATATGTTCCGCCTAAAAACCTCACCTTTTGGCGACTAAACCTGTTTTTAGTCGCCAAAAACGTCCCCTTTTGGCTACTAAAATGAATTTTAGTCGCCAATTGACTGTTTTCAGCTGCTAATTTTTTTTTAGTAGCCAAAAAGCTTGACCTTCAGCGACCAAACTGTTTTTAGTCGCCAAAACAGGTACAATCAGCGACCAAACTGGTCTTTAGTCGCCAAAACCTTAACGTTTGGCTACTAAATGTTTTTAGTCACCAATAACACTAACCTTTGGCTACTAAATTTTTTTTTGTCGCTAAAACCCCTATATTTGGCGACTAAACTGACTTTTAGTCGCTAAAACCATTGCATTCGGCGACTAAACTCTTTTAGTCGGCAAAAGTGACCAATTTTGGCGACTAATTCCATTTTAGTCGCCAAGTCTACTACTTTCAACGACGAAAAATCCCATTTTAGTCGCCAATAGTGTTTTTTGTTGTAGTGACATCTTCTTCAAGAACAGTTTCCAAACATGGTGATGGTTGAAACTGGTCTCTCAAAATCCATGAATGCTAAAACCATCGGCTCAGGCGATGAGACCGTGGTTCTGGCACATTGATACGGAGGAGACCAGTCTATGTGGGACAAAATTGTCCCATACTTAGCCCGGCAATACCGAGTTGTGGTCTTCGACTGGAGCTTCTCTGGGGGTACCTCTTTGATCCTGTCAAATACTCTACTTTTGATGCTTTTGCTGATGACTTGATCTCTCTCTTGGAGGAGATGAACTTGAAATCATCAGTTTTTGTTGGCCACTCCATGTCTGGTATGATTGGATGCATTGCTTCCATTAAAAGGCCAGAGCTCTTCAAGAGGCTCATACTTGTTGCAGCTTCACCCAGGTATATATACACACACATGACACGTGCATATGCATATATTTCATAGGAAAAGTTCTTTGTTTTCATAATCCCATCATTTTCTTGTTCAGTTCTATTATTTTACAGAAATCTCACATAATCAGGTGAGTGATTGTGTCCGATTCAATAATTAATTTATATGATGTTAGGTATTTTATTTTATTTTTATTTATTTGGAGATAATGTTTATCGATATAAACTCAAAGGGGATAGTTGAGTGACAAAGGGAGCCGTGATAATAAAAAGTAAAACATTATGAGTTTAAATATCATAAAAGGCATGACTTTTTGGATCCATCTCAAAGTGGGTATCTAGTAATTATTCCATAAATATAGAACAGTGAACTGCAGGTATCCGAGTTTAATTAAGGCCAGATTAATGACTAAAACTCTCCAAATGAGGGATCCCATAACTCTCAATTGACTGGTGATCACTCTTATTTTTATTTTTTTTTTGCTCTCTCTCACTTGTGCTTGGTGATCACTCTTATTTTTATTTTTTTTTCACTCTCTCACATGTGCTTGGGGTCGTGGGGATCTATAGCTTGAGGGCAAATCTCAAATAGGGTGTGTTTCTTTTGGAGGATTAAGGTGTGGGATTGGACTATTAATCTTATTGAACTAATAATTCATTGTTTGTTTAAAAAATTTTATTCTGGACTATTAGTCTCACAAATATGGGACTATCCTATCCCATGGAGAGGGTGGGATAGAAACTATGGGATAACTCATCCTATGGGATTAGACAATGAAATTATATTTTTACCCTCTAGTATTTAATTATGTATTATATTTAGTAAAATTCAAAAAAATTTAAATGTCTCAATTTAAAAATAAAATAATTTTATTTAATTTTTATTTTTGTTTTTGTTTTATTTATTTAATTTTTTAAAATATTTTTTATTGATTTTTATTTTAAAATTTTATTTATATTTTATTTAATTTCATTACTTAAATTTTAATAGATGTTTTATTTTATTTCATTATTTCATTATTATTATTATTTAAAATAAATTTATTTAAAATTTTAATTAAAAAATAACATATATTTTTATTTATATTTACTTTTTTAAAAATAAATTTATTTAATTGTGCAAAAAATAAAATAAAATAATTTTTTATTTAATCTAGCTAAAAATAATTAAAATATTAAAGCTATGTTTAATATTGCTATTACTTAGTAAATAATTGAAAAGGATAAAATAGTCATTTGAGCATTTATCATTCTCCATAATATCTCAAACAAACATTGGATAACTAAAAATAGTCCAATCCAGACATCTAATCTCATGACTAAACAAACATAGGATACAAATTCAGTCCAACCAAATAGTCCGGGGACAATGTATCCCAGGATTAACTTGCTATTACTTAGTAAATAATTGAAAATGATAAAATAGTCATTTGAGCATTCATCTTTCTCCATAATATCCCAAACAAACATTGATAACTAAAAACAGTCCAATCTAGACATCTAATCCCGTGATTAAACAAACATAGGATACAAATCCAGTCCCCGGACAATATTGTCCCCGGAGTATTTGGTTGGACTGGATTTATATCCTATGTTTGTTTAGTCATGGGATTAGATGTCTGGATTGGACTATCTTTAGTTATTCAATATTTGTTTGGAATATTATGGAGAACGATAGATGCTGAAATGACTATTTTATCATTTTCAATTATTTACTAAGTAATAGCAATATTAAACATAGCTTTAAGATTTTAATTATTTTTAGCTAGATTAAATAAAATTTATTTTATTTTATTTTTTGCACAATTAAATAAATTTATTTTTAAAAAATTAAATAAATTAAATATCAATAAAAATATATGTTATTTTTTAATTAAAATTTCAAATAATAATAATAATTAAATAATGAAATAAAATAAAACATCTATTAAAATTTAAATAATGAAATTAAATAAAATATAAACAAAATTTTAAAATAAAGCATCAATAAAATATCTACAAAAAGATATTTTCAAAAATTAAATAAATAAAACAAAAATAAAAATTAAATAAAATTATATTTTTAAATTGAAACATTTAAATTTTATTGAATTTTACTAAATATAATATATAATTAAATGCCAAAGGGCAAAAATGTAATTTTATTAGCTAATCCCATGGGATGAGTTATCCCATGGTTTCTATCCCAGCCCCCTCCCCCCAAATGGGATACCATAGTCCCACAAATATGAGACTAATAGTTCAGAGGGACTATTAGTCCGAAGCAAAACTTTTGAAACAAACAACGGATTTTAGTCCATCCGGACTAATAGTCCAATCCCATGCCCAATCTTTCCAAAACAAACACCCCCTTAGGAAAGTGTTTGTTTCGGGAAATAGAGCGTGGAATAGGACTTTATATCCATTACATGTGATAGTCTGACATTTGGTTAAAAAAATATAATCAATCTCTTATTTGTGGGATTATTGTATCCCATGAGAGTATAGGATAAAAAAGGGTGGGATAACTCCTCCTTCAGATTGAAAGATTAAAATGATATTTTTCGCCCTCAATTTTTTATTTATATTAATTTTAATTATATTAAAGTAAAATAAAATTTAAAAATCTCAACTAAAAATTAATAAATTAACAGTTCAATGGATTATAATCTCCCTTTAAAAGTTCATTTTATTTAATTAAATTTATTAAAAGTTCAATTTATTTAAAAGTTCAAATTAAAATAAAATTAAAAATCTCAACTAAAAATTAAAATAAATTTATGCAATTTTTATTGATATTTTTTTAAAGTTTTAGTAAAAAATCAAATAAAATAGGATACTCAAACCTCTAATCCTATGACTATACAAGCATATGATTTAATATAATAGTCCAATCCAGACATATAATTTCATGACTAAACAAACATAGGATACAAATCAAATCCAATTAAACAGTCTGGAGAAAATGTATTACAAGACTAACAATTCAGTGGATTACAATCTTCCTTATCCAGTCTGTCCAAACAAACACACACTACAATATATATATATATATTGTAACAACCCAGATTTTTTATTATTCTGTAGAATTTATACTAATATTATTTAATCTCAGTTCGAAAAATATATAAATTATTATATATTATTATGTGTAATGTTATAAAATAATATAATTATTAAAAGTTTAGGGGTTAAAATATAAATAATAATAATAATGTGTGTGGTACTAAAATAAATAATTAATTTTCTGTTAGTATAAGATAAAGTATAATTTAATTAAGAATTATTTTATTTATATAATTATATTAAAATATTAGGTCAAAAGGTAATTATCTTAAATATCTATTAAGGATAAGATTAAATCTATATAATTAATTATCGAATCTGAGATGAGGATAAGATTAAATCTATATAATTAATTATCGAATCTGAGATGAGGGACACGCGTCGGGCCACGTGTTGACCGGACGAGGCATTCATCTCCCTGTTTAAGGAGATGATCAGTGGCGTGGAAAAGAAAGAAGAAAAGAGAAAGAAAGAGAGAAAGAAGAAAGGAAAGGAAAGAGAGAAGGAAGAAAAAGATAGTGGAAGCTGGAAGGGTCTTTGATAGTAGAAAAAAAGAGTAAGGTATTAAAGTAAAGGTGAGTTATATTATACCTTGAGTCACCAAAATGTGTTTTACGTATGTTTGAACTTACCAAAATCTATTTTACACAAGTTATGTTTTATTAGTTTATTAATAAAAATTATGTTTTATAAAGATTTCAGTTACGTGGTTTTATATCTGAACCCTATTTGCTTAAAAGAAAACCCATGGATATGTTTATTTATATTTTAAAGAATATTTGGCTATGACCTTATAAATAATTATGTTTTGTAAGTACCACCACGGGAGTCCCATGCCTTGGGGGACTTAAATAACCATTGGCCTCTGTTTGACCACTTTGTGGTCCTCTGTTTGTCATGGATCCATTGACCTCTGTTCTGTGCGGAACAAAGTGCTGTGGGGAACTAAGTGCTACACTATCGTGGGAGCCACCTCTAGAATCCGTACGAGCCACCTCTTGAATCCGTACCTCTGTTCTGACTGTCACTTCTGTGACCTCTGTTCTGTTCTGTACCATGATTATGGTTATATATTTATATAATATCTGTATTTCAGTTTCTGCTACTTAAATGATTTCTGCTACTCAAATATTTTGTTTATGTAAATGTTTTGGCCTAAATGATTATCTATGGTTATTTCGTATCCCTTATACTCTTGGTATAATATTTCTCACTCTGCCATGTGCTTATAGTTTTTTATCAAATTTCAGGAAACATGCAATTCAGAAATAGCCTTTGGAAAGTCTTAGATGCGGGGCTGCGGAATAGACACACACACAGTATTTTTATGATATTTCTCTATGTAAATATCGACCTTTTTGGTCAGTAAATTTTGTAATAAAAATAGAAGCTCCAATGATTATTTTGGTACCCTTACTCAAATATTTCTTCCGCTTGCGTTTATTAATTTGTTTTAGAATTGGCCGGAGGTAACCTCAGTTACTCGCCATCACGATACTTAACCCTTTGGTACGGGAAGCGGGTCGTGACATATATTTATCTATATGCATGTGTGAAATATATATATATATATATCTATAATAAAGCAGGATGGTTTTTGAATTTATCCTACACACATTTGTCCTACTAAGACATTTGGATGACTTAGATCTATTCAAATTATAAAACAACGGCTGAGATATATTTTTCAAAAAATATCCTGCATGTACATTTTTCTATTTTTTGGCTTCTCTTTCTTACTTTTTCTTTTTCTTACCCATCCTTCCATAATCTCATGATCCCACATTCCTCTCAATTTTCTTTTTATTTTCTCCCATTTTTATTTTTCTCTCTATTTTTTTTTCTCTTTTTTGTTCACTTATTTTTATTCATATTATATGGAAAAGTCTCCGATCCTAGAATTAGGAGCCAGATTTTACTTTGTGTAGTGGAGATTAAATTAATGAATTTTATAGTCCATAAATTAAATGAATTTGAACAATTAATTATTATTTTCAAATATATTGAATACTTGATAGACTTCATAAATTTAGACCTTATATGAATCTTCAACATCTATATAATAAAGCAGGACGATTTTTGAATCTTCGACATATTTTTGTCCTATGAGGACATTTGGATGGCTCAGATCTGTTCAAATTATAAAATAACGGCTGAGATATATTTTCCAAAAAATATCCTACATGTACATTTTCTATTTTCTCGCTTCTCTCTCTTACTTTTTCTTTTTCTCACCCATCCTTCTATAATCTCATGATCCCATCTTCCTCTCTCTTTTCTTTTTATTTTCTCCCATTTTTATTTTTCTCTCTTTTTTTTTTCTCCTTTTTGTTCACTTTTTTTTATTCATATTATATGGAAAAGTCTCCGATCCCAGAATTAGGAGCCAGATTTTATTTTGTGTAGTGGAGATTAAATTAATGAATTTTATAGTCCACAAATCAAATGAATTTGAACAACTAAATATTATTTTTAAATATATTGAACACCTGATAGATTTCATAAATTTAGACTTTATATGAATCCTTAACATCTATATAATAAAACATGATGGTTTTTGAATTTGTCTTACATACATTTGTCCTATTAGGACATTTAGACGACTTAGATCTATTCAAATTATAAAACAACGACTGAGATATATTTTTCAAAAAATATCTTACATGTACATTTTCTATTTTCCCGCTTCTCTCTCTTACTTTTCCCTTTTATCACCCATCCTTCCATGATCCCATGATCCCACCTTACTCTCTCTTTTCTTTTTCTTTTTTTTATTTTCTCCCTTTTTTATTTTTCTCTCTATTTGTTTTTTTTTTCCTCATTTTTGTTCACTTATTTTTATTCATATTATATGGAAAAGTTTACGATCCTAGAATTAGGAGCCAGATTTACTGTGTGTAGTGGAGATTAAATTAATGAATTTTATAGTCCACAAATTAAATGAATTTGAACAGCTAATTATTATTTTTGAATATATTGAATACCTGATAGACTTCATAAATTTAGACCTTATATGAATCTTCAACATCTATATAATAAAAGAGGATGGTTTTTGAATTTGTCCTACACACATTTGTCCTACTAGGACATTTGGACGGTTTAGATCTATTCAAATTATAAAACAACGGCTGAGATATATTTTCTAAAAAATATCATACATGTACATTTTCTATTTTCCCGTTTCTTTCTCTTACTTTTTCTTTTTTTCACCCATCCTTCCATAATCCCATGATCCCATCTTCCTCTCTCTTTTTTTTTTATTTTCTCCCATTTTTATTTTTCTCTCTATTTGTTTTTTTATTTTTATTTTCTACTTTTTGTTCACTTATTTTTATTCATATTATAAGGAAAAGTCTCCGATCCCAGAATTAGGAGCCAAATTTTACTTTGTGTAGTGGAGATTAAATTAATGAATTTTTATAGTCCACAAATTAAATGAATTTGAACAATTAATTATTATTTTTAAATATATTGAATACCTGATAGATTTCATAAATTTAGACCTTATATGAATCTTCAACATCTATATAATAAAGCAGGACGATTTTTGAATCTTCAACATATTTTTGTCCTATTAGGACATTTGAATGGCTCAGATCTATTCAAATTATAAAATAACGGCTGAGATATATTTTCCCAAAAAATATCCTACATATACATTTTATACTTTCTCGCTTCTCTCTCTCTCTTACTTTTTCCTTTTCTCACCTATCCTTCCATGATCTCACGATCCCACCTTTCGCTCTCTTTTCTTTTTATTTTTTTTATTTTCTCCCATTTTTATATTTCTTTCTATTTGTTTATTTTTTTATTTTTTACTTTTTGTTCAATATATTTTACACATATTTTCATAGAATGTATATATGCCCGTAATACACTAGAACATTATGGGCATACATACAATTTTCATATAATTATATAAGCAAAAGTAATATTATATGTATGCCAAACACATCTATCTATCTAGCTATATATTATATAAGTAAAAGCAAGTTTTCGTGAAGAGTTTTGTGAGAATTCCAAAATTTTATAATAAATTTAAATAGTGTTGGGATTACAATTATGTTATAATTCTAACATTATTTACACCGTGCCTTCAGGCACGAGCATACGCTAGTATATATATATTTGGAGACTTATATGTAGGTTCTAATAGGTGGACTTATTATCCAAAAGGTCTTGTGCAAATTAATGATATTTTTCAATAAATACTATTAAGAAATGTCAGTAATTGTTAATTTTTAGTGAGAGTTTGAAAAAATTTCACAAAAAATGTCACTAATTATAAGTTTTAACGGCAATTTAAAAAAATTGTTACAAAAAAAATTACTAATTTTTAATTTTCAGTTACATTTAAAAAAGTTCGTCAGAGAAAAACATTACTAATTGTAAGTTTTAACGACAATTTATAAAAACTATGACAAAAAAGTTACTAATTGTCATTTTTTAACGACATATGTATAAAATTGTCACAAAAAATTATTTTTAACGACAATATTACTATGACTTATTTTCAATAGAACTTGATAGAAATTAAGTCAAATTATTAGAATATATTGACAGTTTATGCTAAATATTTATTTATGTATGTGTGTTCGTAGTTGGATAATTGCATATTTACTTGTGGTGTTATATGTTGGCTTTTTGGACCATCTCTTCCCATGTCCTTCTCTTTCTTTTTTATTGTTTATTTATTTTGCTGAGAAATATTCCCTGATTGATTGTACTTCAAAATCTTTGTTATTTTGTTTTCAGAATAATAATATAATCTAGTCTTTGGTTCATTAAAATGATTTTAGACAAAATTTAATGGTGATTAGTTAGTCTCATTGTTAGATTGATGGATAATAATTCTATTTTCAATAGAATTTTTTTTACATAATCAAATTTGAGAATAAATATTTAATAAAATAATTTTTTTAGTTGATCCTTGTTTCAACAAATCAAATATTATGATTCAGATCAGTGAAGGCATGTATTTATGATTCAGTACCGGTTCCAATTTATACCATTGTAATTTTATCACCCAAATGCATCACAATTTCATTTAGAGACATTTGACATTTGAAATACTTTAGACATTTGACCTAATTTCATTACAAAATAGATTTTCAACATAATAGGCAACACATTAAGTATTTTGTCTCATCTTATTTTAACTAATTATATTTACAGATTCTTTGAGGGTAGGGAAATTAATTTAAGAAGGAGAAAATTATGTTGGAATATATATTTGGCAAAGTAATTCAGAAAATAAAAAGTACATTTTTTTATGTATTTTTACTAGACAAAATACCTTTTTGTGTTGGAGTTGCCCTTAGGACTTAAATCTCCAACATGATGAAGTTACCCTTGAAAACCCCAACCTTTGGAAGAAGAAGTTCTCAATTTCATTTAGTAAAATGTTCATAAACAGATTTTTTATTAGAATTTTTTTTTTTTTTATGGTTAAACACAAAATAAAAGATCCTACTTGTATTTATTAATATGGGTCTTATTATCTTGTACTAGTGATAAGAAATTTAAAATAATTTTTTAAAAAAAAAATCTAAAGTAATTGTAACACATAAAGTAAATATTAGGTATAAAAATGATATAGATTGTCACGCCCTCAAAAAAATAACAATAAACCCATCCATAGAGACATGCATTGATACACAAAAGATCCACATTCATCTATTCATCAGAATATTTCATTACAAAAGTATTACATATTAACAACAAAAGCAAATGCCCTACGAGCTTACAGCTTTCCAAGTCAACACTTGGTTACAAAAGAGAGTGCTAACTCAATTACACATTAAGCCCTTGGCTTGAATCTATATGTAATACAATCATGGAAAGTAAGACAACAAAAGTATGGCCGCCTCTAGCCTCCCAAGCTATGTCCTTAGAGGTGGCATGCTACCTGTACCTGAAAATGATGTTCCCATATAGGGTGAGCCACAGCCCAGTAGAAATATACTAAACCAACTATGAACAATGACTAAAAGATTAGCAACTGATAGATGGTCAATACTTACACTTCCATTTACATCTTATTACAATTCCATGACAATCAAGTCTATGTTACAATTCACTTTCCATTTCTTATTCAACTTTGTGTTTGAAAACAAGGCTCAGTACTCTGGCCAAAACATTTGATGAGATTATAGTTCATCACTAGAACACTTTCAAAATTCAAGGTGGATACACATTTTGGTGTTGTATCAATAACACATAAACCACTTCCATACTTCACAAACGATGATGATATACATTTTAGTGCTATATCAAATCAAACAAACATTTCAATAGATAAGCATATGAGCTATATCAACACTTCAATAGATAAGCATATGAGCTATATCAACACTTCAATGGGAGAGCATATGAGCTGCATCCCTGGGTCCATCATCCATCTTCCCTTAACCATTAACCGGTTTAGAGGTACATCCCCCATCTTCCCCTAAACCGTGGAGTACATCCCCCATCTCCTCCCATACACAAGCAATGCATATAAACACAGAATCATATACGCAATCAATCAATACATAAAGTTAATGTATTCTATCAACTGTCTACACATAATGCATATAACCACATTGGTCATATGCACAATCAATCAATACATAAAGTTAATGTATTCTATCAACTGTCGTATTCTATGACACATCCAATTGATTAGTTTTAGTTTGCCTAATCATCATGCATTGTCTACAACAATCAACACTACCCTCCACTGGTAGCCCAAAGCAATTATTTCTAAACAGGAAATAAATGCACAAATGGATAATATATCAACATTTCAACTAGGTGAGCAATAAAAGATTCAACTACACCCTTTAGTCCCCTACATTCCCAATTTCAACATTCTCAATTCAATTTCTCATTTTCTTTAATTAATTGTATACTTTAATTAATTAAACCAATTAGGGCAAATTACCATAATTCACAAAACAACCCTAAGGTTCCAATCCCATCAATGTTCCAACATTAATCTCATTTCTCTATGCCTAATATGCATATAGGTTTATATATTTAAAACCCCAACTTTTTGTAAAATTACACAAAGGCCCAAACTTTCTCAAAATTACCCAAAAACCCCCCAACGTATCAAAATGCTAAAATTTAAGGACAAAACTCATAAGATGGAGTAGGTTATCCGAGATAACTCATCAAAACAACCGACTAGCGCTCCAAGCTAAGTCACTACTCATAATCACAATCCCGAATAGAACAACTAATGCAAACTTTTGTATGAATACATAGAAAATTATTCTCTGGTTAAAAGGGCATTTTCTCAACAAAAAAAATAATAATAATAATCAAGTTTTCAACGCTAACATTCCGAAATAAATTTTGCGTGCCCCATGCGAAATCCAAGAGTTTTGTAAACATTTTTCATAAATACGGTGTTACTCACAACACCTAATCATTCTCAATTGATTTGGCCGAGACTTCTCATTGAAATTTCTCGTAACTTTTAAATTGAATCAATTTCTCCGCAATACACAATTTAGTATTCAACAATCTAACCCATTACCGGTTACCCTTCCTCCACTCAAGAGACCCTTTACAATATATGCTATAACATGCATTATCGATATGCATTTCTTTCAACTTCAATAACTTCTAACATGCATGGTTCACAATTTCGAAACACATTCACTGTTAATGATACATTTGCATTTCCACATCACATTTAACATATATAATGCTAAATTAACTTTCATAATATTACCATAGACTGAAACACATGTAATATTCGTACAATTCATCGATACAACAAGATATTCAACATACGCTCAAATACCTACCAATGGATCCAGATACTTCAACCCCACTACGTTTCCACAACATCTCAATTGATGGGAAGATCCTACTCTCCAAGGCCCAATAACAATGGTAGTAGTAAGACCCACGTAACCAATACCGTGTTCTGAGACGTCTACTACGTCTCGACTATCGACAGTACCCAAACCAGTGTTTAGTACATACTACCCCAACATAGGAAACACGAGAACATTCGCCCACAAGGATTCCAGACGACTTTCACAAGACAAGTGTGTAAGACAGTACACGGTTAAGGAACAACATTACGGCACACTACTACCCCATAAATTCACGGTTTTGCCAAAAAGACACATGACATATAACTAGCAGCTCAGACTAGGTCGAGTCTAACTTCCCGTAAAATATTCAGGTCTATATCGCCACCTACCGAAAATACGTCATTTACAACTAGTCACAGCCAAGCTCAAAGGTTTCTTTCAAATTACTTTCCCGAAAATAGGGGTCGTAAATTTACGTCTTGATCAAAAATCATTTTAGTTTACGAGGAGTGCCCAATGCACCCCAAGTGAAACACAACATCGTCATCCCACAAAACCCGTCATACTCACGTTGATGACACTGTACTCAAAACAGAACTTTCAAGAAAGGGACTCCTAAACATTTGAAGTTCCCAACAACGCGACGACCTAAAGGATAACATTGCACACCTTCGTGCCTTACAACGCACAAACAAGAACCGAACGAGTCAAAATGATTCTAACAGAGTGCCTCACTCACTCTTCACAACCTTACCACCTCACCTGTGTTGCCACTATCCAAACTGGACGACGGACACTTATAACAAAGTGACCTGACCTTACCAAACATCTAACCTCTCGATTTTAATCAGAAACCACACTATAGCCTTACCAAGGCATTCTTCTGGGATTCTCTAAGACTGATCCCCCTTCTACACATCATCTAATACAACCTGCCAACCACACACCATCAAGTACCGTACTAAGCAACACCTCTTTATTTTGCAAGCTATCGTACTCCCATATCGAATCCCTCAATAACTCTGAGAGTCCACTCCTTATTCCAAAAGTTATTTGTCACTCAACCCGAGAGTACAATCAAGACACCCTGCCTCCGCGCCAAACCACTAGCCAATGCTATCGCTAAACAACCACCATGAACCAAACCCCCGACACCGCTTTCAAAGATTCACCCTTCTAACTTTCCAGAGGGGTAAAAGTCCTCGCCTCCCTCGTCATTAACCCACATCTTCATCCGCAAACACCATACCACTGTGACTCCATCCACGGGTCACACCCTAACTACGGGCTATACACCCAATCAACCCTCATGATAACATCTCCCGACCTAGCCAGTGTTAAGGTACAAACCTATCACTTTCGATCAAAATAAGGAAGTCCAAAAACTTAGGAAAACGTCCATAAGCTACTACTCGAGATATAGTACAAGCTGCTCATAACACACCACTCCCGGTGCCAACAGCCACACTCTTATATAGGGACTTACACCCCTCTATCGAAGCGACCAATCATTACACATGCCAATTTGGCAACGTTACCCACCACGGAGGTACAAGTCTAATCCTAACAAGGTTATACGCTATGCTCTCATAATACACCATGTTAATTACATACTATACCTAGTATTAATCTCACACTTCACATCCTCTCGAGGAGTTCCCGCAACCGTAGACTAACATCACTTTTACATACATAAATCACTTAGATAGCCCTAATGAAGTCTTGAACACCCGGCAAGTATAACTGTTCTCGCCTCCCTAGTAATTTTGTTTAAAGTACGTATCCCTCAGTAATCCTTTCAAATTTGAAAACATGGCTCATCAGCCCTCATTTTTCCCCAAACCAAGTCACACGCCTATGAATGCATCATTACCAAAGATTTTATGGTCCCTCAACAACCTATTATATTAATAAAACTTTTAGAGCCGCTACATGCTCTAACTCGCCCATTCCAGGAAAATAGATAAGTACAAGCACACATAACTATATAAACATATATATAGAAACAAACAACCTTGATGTTCCAACATTTCCAAAACACATTGGTTACACAACAGAACCCAATGATTACAAAATGCTAATTCACCGATTACAAAACGGATCAGTCAAAACAAAACCACCCCCTCGGTATTACCACTACTACCGCCCCTCACTGGACCTCAAAAGTTAGTCATTCTCTGACCCAAGATATTCAATGAGCTTACAAGCCACGAACACGGACTACTGATGTGTCCCAACCGACCACACTTGAAACAACTGCGAACTTCCCCCAACTGGGGCTTGGGAATTCGACTCCACTGAGGTCCTCGAAATCTGGCCTGTTTGTCCCCCAAAATGATACTGCCCCTGCCCAATCGAATAAGGCTGGACCCGACTAGGTTGTAAAACCCCCAAAGAAGTCCCCGACTGTTTACAGAAACGTTGGATATGACCCGGTTGATTACACCCCCAACAGGTAAGCGGCTCCCGAGTACGAGCCTGGTCCAAAGTCCGAGTTGACGGAGGCCCCAGCGACTGCTTCCCCACTAAACATTCGGTCGGCCCCAAACCTGACTGGCTAGAAGGTCTTGGTGGTGCAACTACTAGTTGAACTGCTAACCTTGCCCCCTTCCTCTGTGGGCAAACCGAAACTTTATGGCCCAGCAGACCACATCTGAAACAAATGACACCCCTCTGTTTACTTTCTCCCAAACCCAAATCTGACACTGGAAGGGTAGCTTTAGCCCAACCTCCCTGTTGCGGGTTTAAACCCCTCTGTCTCTTAAAAGGCCTACCAACACCCTGAGTTACAGGAGTTGCCGAGATGGCTTCCTCCCCTCTCTGCCCCATAGCTAGCACCGCTGCCTCCACATGAGTCGCAGCCCTAACAAGCACACTGTAACTCCTATGCCAAGACCCCGCAATCCTTTCACGGATGTCGTCATGCAACTTACTCTCAAACTCAAAACAACGCAAGTCCTCTGTCTCCACCAATTCCGGAGCAAACCTTGACAGGTTAGCAAACCATCTTTCAAACCACACCAAAGGTGTAGTACCTTGGCGTAACTCCACAAACTGTTTCCGTAACTCTTCCCGAGCGGAAGGAGGGAAATCACAACTTCCTCGCCTAAGCATCCTAGTAAAAGTAACAAAGGATATTAGCACATTCATAAATGTGCCGAAACTAAACAGTCGTGTCCTAATGCCTGGACAACTGCAATTCACTCCACGTAAGCACATAAACACATAAACATTTATGAATTTCATTTCAGGATAATGATAGTCCCGAGGCGTTACTAGAGTTCCAGTTAGAAACAGCATTGATCAAGTGCCTTTCCAACAGGACTCCCAGAAACCCAAGGATTCAATCAACATCCAAGAAACTACATTCCATACCCAAATAATCACATAAACATGTTATCACATAAGTACATAACATTACATCTAAGTCTCTAACAAGCGAGACAAACCCATTGTGATACTAATCACTTCCCACGTACCCAAAGTATTCGAACCCGGTACGCTCTGATACCAAGTTGTCACGCCCTCAAAAAAATAACAATAAACCCATCCATAGAGACATGCATTGATACACAAAAGATCCACATTCATCTATTCATCAGAGTATTTCATTACAAAAGTATTACATATTAACAACAAAAGCAAATGCCCTACGGACTTACAGCTTTCCAAGTCAACACTTGGTTACAAAAGAGAGTGCTAACTCAATTACACATTAAGCCCTTGGCTTGAATCTATATGTAATACAATCATGGAAAGTAAGACAACAAAAGTATGGCCGCCTCTAGCCTCCCAAGCTATGTCCTTAGAGGTGACATGCTACCTGTACCTGAAAATGATGTTCCCATATAGGGTGAGCCACAGCCCAGTAGAAATATACTAAACCAACTATGAACAATGACTAAAAGATTAGCAACTGATAGATGGTCAATACTTACACTTCCATTTACATCTTATTACAATTCCATGACAATCAAGTCTATGTTACAATTCACTTTCCATTTCTTATTCAACTTTGTGTTTGAAAACAAGGCTCAGTACTCTGGCCAAAACATTTGATGAGATTATAGTTCATCACTAGAACACTTTCAAAATTCAAGGTGGATACACATTTTGGTGTTGTATCAATAACACATAAACCACTTCCATACTTCACAAACGATGATGATATACATTTTAGTGCTATATCAAATCAAACAAACATTTCAATAGATAAGCATATGAGCTATATCACTACTACAACAGATAAGTATATGAGCTAGATCAACACTTCAACAGATAAGCATATAAGCTATATCAACACTTCAATAGATAAGCATATGAGCTATATCAACACTTCAATGGAAGAGCATATGAGCTGCATCCTTGGGTCCATCCCCCATCTTCCCTTAACCATTAACCGATTTAGAGGTACATCCCCCATCTTCCCCTAAACCGTGGAGTACATCCCCCATCTCCTCCCATACACAAACAATGCATATAAACACAGAATCATATACGCAATCAATCAATACATAAAGTTAATTTATTCTATCAATTGTCTACACATAATGCATATAACCACATTGGTCATATGCACAATCAATCAATACATAAAGTTAATGTATTCTATCAACTGTCGTATTCTATGACACATCCAATTGATTAGTTTTAGTTTGCCTAATCATCATGCATTGTCTACAACAATCAACACTACCCTCCACTGGTAGCCCAAAGCAATTATTTCTAAACAGGAAGTAAATGCACAAATGGATAATATATCAACATTTCAACTAGGTGAGCAATAAAAGATTCAACTACACCCTTTAGTCCCATACATTCCCAATTTCAACATTCTCAATTCAATTTCTCATTTTCTTTAATTAATTGTATACTTTAATTAATTAAACCAATTAGGGCAAATTACCATAATTCACAAAACAACCCTAAGGTTCCAATCCCATCAATGTTCCAACATTAATCTCATTTCTCTATGCCTAACATGCATATAGGTTTATATATTTAAAACCCCAACTTTTTGTAAAATTACACAAAGGCCCAAACTTTCTCAAAATTACCCAAAAACCCCCCAACGTATCAAAATGCTAAAATCCAAAGACAAAACTCATAAGATGGAGTATGTTATCCCTACCTCGAATGATGGAACCCAACGAAGGAGATGAAGAAAACGAAAATGCTCCAAATCCCGAAATTTTTAGATTAAAAGATAGCCCTCGACGATCAACACAACTTTTGTAAAGGCCCAAGGTGAGAAAACAACTCCTACTAGATCAATCCTAAGAGAGAAGTTAGGGTTTTAGTGAGAGGAACTCTCAAAATAGCTTTTTGGAAAAGTAAGAGAGAGAAAAGATGTTGAAAAGTGAACAAAAAAGTCAGATCTGGGCTTTATATAAAAGCCTCTCCGCTCGAGCGGCAAAAGGCCTGCTCGAGCGTCACTCACAGATCCCCGCTCGAGCGGCGGATGCACGCTCCCAGAACTTTTGCAAACAGGTCCCCGCTCGAGCGTCCAACTCCCCGCTCGAGCGGCACACACAGACTCCCGCTCGAGCGGCCAATCCCCCGCTCGAGCGTCCAACACTACAGACAAAAAACTGGATGGGTGACTTCCCCGCTCAAGCGCCAAAACCCCCGCTCGAGCAGACAAGAAACAAAAGGAGTCCGCGCTCGAGCGGCAAAAGTCCCGCTCGAGCGGACAAACCAAAAATCTGGACAACTAGACTTGGTTCTTAAGCTCAACCAACTTGTTCCAAACCTTCCCAACACAACCCAAGACTCATAAATAAAGAGTAGAGGATGCAAACGACATAAATACAATAATCAACCCCATAGAACCTAAGTCCGGATCACCGTACAACAAGGGGTAAAACCCGGGATCGCTATATAGATACCATGGAATTATATCACCAACAAGTAATAAATTTCATTTTGGGAAAAAGGAACTATATGATTGGATTAATGGTGTGTTTGGTTTGAATTTTTTTAATTAAATTTTTTGAAAACTGAGTTTTTTAGTTTTCGTATTTTTTTTGTTTTTAGTGAATATTTTTAAATTTTTAAACATTTTTTTTACTTTTTTAGATGCACCTTACTTAGATGTATCTAAAAAGTAAAAAAATTGTGAAAAAAATATTTTAAAAAATTAATAAATACATAAAAATACAAAAAATATATTGAATTCTCGTGTTTTTTTTTTTTTTTTGTATTTTTGGTATTTAGTGAATTTTTAAAAGATTTTCTTCATAAATTTTTTAATTTTTAGATACATCTGAATTAGGTATGTCTAAAAATTAAAAAAAAATTGCTTAAAATATTTTTAAAAATTAGTAAAAACAAAAAAATACGGAAAATAAGAAAGTAAAATTTTCTGAAAAAGTATTTTTTGAAAAGTTTTCCAAGCAAAGTGTGGTGTCCATTAACTGATCCCCTTTGCCTTTTTCAACTATAGCTTTTTTCTATTGATTTTTTTCTGATTGTATTCATTGTACTTATGTTTTATATCAATAAATTTTCTTTTCTTGATAAAAAAACAAAAGTAATAAAAAAACTCACTCCATTTGTAATTTTTTATTATTTGATAATGCCACGTAAAATTATACCACTATTTTACTTAAGCCTTGTTTGAAAAATAAGATTTTTAGCCAAAATTTTTTTTAAAAATTATTATAAATTATTAAATTATTCTTTTTTTTTTTCTGTTTCTTTATACGAAGTCAAAAAATTAATAAAAAGTCTAATTTCCAAACTAGCCCTTAATATTTGTCCCAACAATTCATGATTACTTTTGATTAAAAAAATTCGTTAGTTTAACTTTAAATCCCATGAACGGTTAATTTTTTCCCAAGACATTGCTAATTTGACATACTGCAAGTCAATTGTCTTGTATTGTATTGTCAATTTAGCCCAGTCGTTTCAAGTGTAAAGTTCTTTTTTGTTCTAGATTACTATGGATCAAAATCTATAGTAGGTAAGAATTACAACTTTATGTACCAAGTCTTCTTCATTTGTAGTGTTACTAAAAAAAATTTATGTTAATTCTTGTACATACTGAACTTAAAAATATATTTTTCTTGTTTTTTATTTTTTAAAAATACTTTTCAAAAAATTATACTTTATTGTTTTTCGTGTTTTTTTTTATTGAATTTTTAATATTTTAAGCAATGTTTTTAATTTTTAGACACACCTAACATAAATACACATAAAAAGTATAATTTTTGTGAAAAAAATCTTTTAAAAATTTACTAAATACCAAAAATATCCAAAATAAATAAATACGAGAATTCAATATATTTTTCGTATTTTATGTATTTATTAATTTTTTAAAATATTTTTCACAAATTTTTTACTTTTTAGATAAATCTAAGTAAGGTGCATCTAAAAAAGTAAAAAATGCTTAAAATTTTAAAAATATTCGCTAAAAACAAAAAAACAAAAAAACTGAATTTTTAAAAAATTTAATCCAAAAAACTCAAACCAAAGTAGTTGGGCAAATTTAGACATTTGTTTATCACGAAATGTTGATGTGTCATAATTATTTCTTCTAATAACATTTTGTTTATTATCTTTTTGTGATACGCTTTTACATTTGTTAAATATTAATAACATTCATGCGATATCCTTATGTCTAACAAGTGTGTTAGTATCATTGCATTGTAAACCAAATATGATAATAAGGTCATCTGATATTATTAATGCTCCACACATAGATTTGTTGGCAATAAATCAATTTTACAGGGTGGGTCTACTGTAATTGCGAATAGATGATAAAAAATGGTATATTTGTAATCTTTTTTGTTTTTTTTTTTTTTCACATCAAGGTTCATAAATTTGGAAGATTATGAAGGGGGATTTGAGAGCTCAGATGTTGAGCAACTCTTGTCAAGCATTGAATCCAACTTCCACCAATGGGCTTCAAGCTTTGCTTCGCGTGTTGTTGATCCAAATGATATCTCTGTTGATAAGTTCAAAAACTCATTGCAAAGAATGAGCCCTGAAGCTGCACTCTCCACAGCCAAACTCATCTTCCACAGTGATCAAAGAGACATGCCTGAAAAGGTTACGATCCCATGCACCATCATCCAGACCACCAATGATCTTGCCGTCCCCATCTCCGTCGGATACTTCATGCAGAAGAAGATCAAGGCCAAATCAACGGTGGAGATCATCGACACAAATGGCCATTTTCTTCAGCTAACTGCACATCTTCAACTCCTGGAGGTGTTGGGTGGAGTTCTTGGTTTTGAGCTTTGATTTCGATTAAGCAAAGAAGAGGGTGTTTTTAGCTTTCTCCTAAATAAAAGCCAATTTGGTCAAAGTCTTTGTATTCATAATTCCTGACCTATTGGGATGGTGATGGGAAATGGGTGTTGTGTGGGATGGTTTTGTGGTTGTTATAGGTTTGAGTTCTAGTCTTCTTGTTAATATTTAGATGTAAAAATACTCTTGCCACTACAGGTTTGAAGAGGGTTGGATGAACATAGTTATATATATCTCCGTGTGTAGTTATATATATCTCCGTGTGTGTGAAGAGACTGTTTTCATAATTTGAATATGTATCCCAAACTGCAACTGTGCAACTTTTCCATAGTTAATATTTAGATGTAACAAAGCTATTTTGGATTGTAAATATGGAACTTTGTGGATTGAAATTTCTAGTTTTGGGATGAATGATTGGATGCTTAGTGTTCATTGGATTGGATTATAGAAGTTCATCTCCTGTTCCCCGCCTAGATAGCTGGGTGTTTGTTTGTTTGTTTTTTTTTTTTTTTTTTTGGGGGGGGGAGAGGATATGTATATCAGTAACATTAGAGATTAATAATTGATACACAAAAAAAAATATTAAGAAAAGTTGTGTAATTCAAATTTAACTTTTGTATAATAGAGTCCACACTAATTAGAATAAATTTATATCACATATTACTTTTCTTGGTATTTTTCAGTATCAAAATTCTTGCTCCCTTGGGGGGGGGGGGGGGGGTCTTTCAAAATTAACTCTTTTTTCTTATTTCTCTTTTTTCTTTTCTTTCTCACCGGATTTAAAATTTAAATACAATCCAAATATGTAACTAGAAAAAATTATTCAAAAAAGAGAAAAAAAAATTAATGTGTAATATAGATTTAAACTTGGTATTATGGTATTGCGTGAAGCACGGATGAAATTGATCCATTAATTTCAATTTCTGAACACTTCTTTAAAATATATATATATATATATTTTTTTTTTTTGGGATAAATAACATACATTTTGTGGCCTTATGTTGTACTCTATATTGGGCCAACATATATTTTGTAGCCAAGCCCAGTCTATCGAGCCTTTGCCTGTTCCCAGCAATTACTAATTGTTAGAGGATTCTATTTGAATCCAAAATATATTTTAGTACGTCCAATTTAAATTCATAAATATTAATTCCTAATATATCTTAATAGAAATTTATTAATAAAGACAATACATATTAAATTTCAAAATAATTTTTTTTCTTCTCATAGTACACCCTAATCAGTTATTTCTATTCAAATCTCTGTATCTTCTTCCCTAAGATATCAGAGTTATTTCTTCTTTTTCTTCATCCTCCTTCCAAAACTTCAATCTACCCTACCAAAACTCATCATCTTCATCAACATCATCATTTTTTATTATTTTGAAACTTTAAACCCTAGAAGAAAGTTTGAACAAAATTAAATAATAGATGAGAGTAATAATTAAAATAGTTTTTTGAAGCAACCCACCAAAAAGGAGGTAAATATTCATATAAAAGGGTTTGACAATTTTTGTAGAGCACCATCAATTATTTTCTATATCGTTTTTTGATAAAAATTAAAAGGCCCAGTAATTAAATTAACAATAACATATTATTAGAGTTATTCTTATTTTGTCATTTAAATAGTACATTATTTGATAACTACTTTTTCTTGTTAGTGTCTGATACTTATGTACTTATAAGTTTGGTTTTTACTTTTCCACGAGCATTCTTGTAGATAATTTATAATGTAAAAGTGTTTTTTTTTTCTGTATTGAAAAGTTTTATAGTACTTATGTAAAAGTTTGATTTTTTTCCTGTATTTAAAATGGTTATGTGCTTATAAGTTTGGTTTTTTTTTTTTTCTTCTGTTTTTGAGAATTATTTTATGTACTGAAAAGATTTGAAATAATTTAGTTTTTTTAGTTTGTTTATTATTTATTATTTGGGTTTACCTTGAGGGTAATTTGGGAAAAATAATAGGGTGTAAATTTCAAATAATTAAATAAGATGTACTTAAAAATTGGGAGTACTTAATGATTTTTTGGATGTAAATAGAATCCCCCTAATTGTTAAGAGCTTTAATTGGTAATAATTCTAATTTAAGGAAGGTATAAGACATTAAGTGGATATTTTTTTGTTGATGAAAGGTCCACACTTTATAAAATAGTTTGATAAGAAGTCTAGAAGAACATTTTGTTTTCAATTTTATTTCTTAACTTTTTTTTTTTATCTATTTGACTTTTCATTGACTATCTGTTAAAATTTTTTGGGTAAATTATAATTTAACTCCCTGTGGTTTACTCCAAAAATACGGAACCCCCTTATAGTTTCATTTGTAACACTTGAACCCCTAGACTTTATACCATGTTGTAATTTTTAAAGGACGTAATAAAAGTGCACGAAACGACGTCGTTTTGTGCACTGCCTGATAAAAAATAAAATAAAAAAAGAAAAAATATGAGAGAGAGAGAGAGAGGCTCTCCCTTTCCCTCCAATGGCCAAAAACAGAGATAGATCGAGAGATTGAGCTTGTCCACTTATGTTAACGCTCCAACCTTGTACAGAGATGCCTAAGATTAAGGTCGTGTAGCTCTGTTTGGGTCCAGGAAGAGAGGGTAGAGAAGATACATCGAGAGATTGAGCTTGTCCACTTATGTTAAAGCTCCAACCTTGTATATAATGATAGCTCACTAGCAGACCTGTTGAAGCAGAGAAGCCTACATATATGGTGCCTTCGAAAATTGAAGACAGATCGATCTGAAATGTCAAAATTGAAGAACTAGGTTTTGTCGAAGAGAGTGAAAGCGAGACATTCAATTTGTTTTTGGCAGAATCGTAGTCGATCAATGCCTAAATCATGTTCCCACTCTTAAGATTGATTGATTGCACTATCGAATTGCCTTGTACATAATACCCAGCATTCACCGAATCATTGGAGATCATGCCATTGACATCAATGCCAATGTTAGAGGAGACCATTGTTGTGGATCTCTGCAACACTATTTAGGCTTATGTTGTTATTGTTGTTGTTAAAACCCTTGAAGCCATTATAGACGAAGCCATTGTTGAGCTGAGAAAGAACTGGGTTTGTTGAGAGAAAGAGAAAGAGCAAAAGAAAGATAAAGATAAAGATTGATTTGGCCATGAAAGAGAGAATAAAGCTCAAGCACATGAGGGTGAGGACAGAGCTCAGAATATGTTAAGATGTGATATGATCTACTCAGGTTGTCTTGGGCATTGTTAGGCTAGTTTTTAGCCATTGGAGGGAAAGAGAGAGTGTCTCTCTCTCTCTCTCTCTCTCTCTCTCTTTTCTTTTTTTCTTTATTTTATTTTTTATCAGGCGGTGCACAAAACAACGTCGTTTTGTGCACTTCTATTACGTCTGTCAAAAATTACAACATGGTATAAAGTTTAGGGGTTTAAGTGTTACAAATGAAACTATAAGGGGGTTCCGCACAAGGGGTTAAATTATAATTTACCCAATTTTTTTTATCTGTTCAAATTCCTATTTGTTTAAATTTTTTATCTGTTTTAAATTTTTATTTGTTGAAATTTCTATCTGTTTAATTTTTTTTATCTTTTCAATTTTTTTATCTATTGAAATTTTCTACCTGTTTATTTTTTTATCTATTCAAACAACAAATCACCAATACCATCATCCTTCTCATCGAGTCCACCAAACCTTATCTGTTCAAATATAAATATATATTTTTTCTATATGTTCAGATCTCTCCTCTTTCTCCCTATCTATTGCAATATGCTTCTTTTTTACCATCATCAACAACAACAAATAATTTTAAAAAAAAGTTCAAACATATGTTCAAATCTGTGTGTGTGTGTGTGTGTGTGTGTGTGTGTGTGTGTGTGTGCGTGTGTGTGTTACAATATGTTTCTTTATCATCATCATCATCACCAAAAACAACAAATCATATTTGTTCATCAACAACATCATAATCACCAAATCCTATCTATTCATCATCATCGAAAAAAAAAAAAAAACAGATTGGTATGTGCCTCTTCCAAGTACTTCTTGTACTACTTCGCCACATTCTTCGACCTCTTCATCATCAATTTGGACATCCTTAGGTTCAAGCTTAAATGCATGTTTTACTCAAGGATGGTCTGAAACTTTCCTCGATAGCCAAAAAAAAGCTGCAAAATGGTACACACCATCAAATGGAAACATTTATTGCCATCGTAATAAGAGCTTCATGGTGAAGCTGTTGGAATCCTTTTTCTCTCTCCCTAACTGTTGAGCCAAATCCATTCAATGCTATTACAGATCTCATCAATAGCATTCATTATCATCATTATCAACAACAACAACAACACAATCAATAACAACAAAAATAAATAAATAAAATAAAAATAGCAGGAGAGATGATTCATTTGTTCAAACAAAAAAAATAATCACTTTGCTTGGTTTGAGTTTTTTAAAAACACTTTTTAAAAAATTCTACTTTATTTTTTTTCAATTTTTTTTGTTTTTACTAATTTTTTTTAATATTTTAAGCATTTTTTTTATAAAATTTTTAGACACACCTAACTAAGTACACTTAAAAAGTATAATTTTTATGAAAAAAATCTTTAAAAATTCACTAAATACCAAAAATACAAAAATACAAAAAAAAACGAAAATTTAGTACATTTTTCATATTTTTGTGTATTTCTTAATTTTTTTTATAAAAAAATTCACAAATATTTTACTTTTTAGGCACATCTAAGTAAGATGCATCTAAAAAGTTAAAAAAAAAAAATACTTAAAATTTTAAAAATATTCACTAAAAATAAAAATAAAAAAACAAAAAACTCAATTTTTAAAAAACTTAATTCAAAAAACTCCAACCAAACACACTGAATAGAACTCTTATCTGAGATCTGAGATGAGAAAGAGAGAGGGTTTGTGTTGCAGTGATGGTTGGATGAGGAAAAGAAGCAAGCAGATCTGGATCAAATCTCAGATCTCAAAACCCTAATATATATATATATGTGTGTGTGAGTGTATATGTGTGTGTGTGTGTGTGTGTGTGTTCAAATTTGCAAGAGGTTTTTCGATTTTAGTGGTCAGAGACGAAGTGAGAGAGACGGTGGTGGAAAATCTAGTGGCAGCGAGAACTAAGATCTCGATACCAGTACACTGATTCTTGATGTACTGGAGATGGAAGCCATGGCGTTGGAGATAGGGCTCTCAGTACCAACACTCTGATTCTTGATGTGCTTCTTAGCAACCTTACTGGTCAACTTCGTCGGCACGACATCCCCAACGATGTCGTCGTCGAATACCTCTTCATTGCCGTGTTTGCTTAGAGAGAAGTTAGGAATTATATATGTGCGATCGAGAAAATGAAGAGAGAGAGAGAGAGAGAGAAAATGAAGAAGAGAGACCCAAAAGATGATGTGCTTCTGGCGGTGGTGGCGAACTCAGATCTCATAGAAATGGAGCCGAAGGCGTGCTTCGGTACTGATCCCATCTACCAATCCTCCAACTCCGATCTTCACCCTAACGAGCCACGAGCGATAGTAACCTCTTGACCACCGTAACACCATTTATAGATCTGAAGTGAGGAAACCACTATAGGGCTAAAGATGGAAGCCATGGCGTTGGCGTTCATCAAAGTGAGAGACGGAGGGGGGGAGAGAGAGAAAGAGAGAGAGAGAGAGAGAGAGAGAGAGCCTAAGATAGAGAAAGAAGCAAAGGATGAGGAAGAGAGAGAGATAGGGTTTTGAGAAACTAATTTTGAACAGATAATTGTTTGTATGCTTCATATATAGGGGTATTTTAGTCATTTTGCAGTGCCTTGTCCTTATGGACATACTGGGTGCCTTTATTTACATACCACATTTTGTTTTAAGACACACCATTAATTGGTTATTTTTTATTACAATAATGACCTTACCTAAAATGACCAAAATGACCACAAAAGATGTAACGCCCCTAAATTATTACAATAAAACCAATCCTTAAAGCAGAAAAATAATAGAATAATATGCTTTCATTCATCAGAGTTCGTTTACAAAAGTTAACACATGCGATATACATTCACAAATGTTCATCCTGAATCTACAGCATGTGTTGCAATATTAAGAGAACTAAAACTAAACATATATTCATATGCCCTCTAAGCTTACATCTTTCCAAGTCATGGCTTGGTTACACAAAAGTGAGCCTAGCTCAATACAATTTAAGCCTTTGGCTATACAAAAGAATAAAACAAAATAAAGAAGCTCTTGCTCCCCAAAAGTCCCTCCAAGCTATTGCCTTGGTGGAGGCATGTCACTAGCACCTAAAGATGTTTTTTCCAAATAGGGTGAGCCAAAGCCCAATAAGAATAATCTAACACAGTATATGGGATTTAACAAAGATATAAATACAATGTGCATATACAATGCCTGTGACAAACATTCATATTTTTATATAATCATAAATTACCAAGTTCATATTCTATTTCATTTTCCTTCAATTCATTTCAATTCATGAGTCAATTTTATTATTTTTCAATAACCTCAACTGAGACTACAACTCAGTGGTTATCTAATCAACACAATTACCACACAACATTTCAATCTGCCATTTTACGAAAATTTCGTCTGTGGGATCGACATCCATGTATACACAAGATTTCGGGACTTTCACCCTGGACACTCCGGCCAACTTAATTTCAATGGAATCCATCCCCTATCTCCTCCCAAACAATGGAGTACATCCCTTTTCTTCTTCCACACAATGGAGTACATCACATTTCTCCTCCCAAACAATCATACATATACAATGTATTTAAAGCATAGTCTATTCAATGACAATCAACAATAGATTAGTTTTAATTCACCTAATCCTCATGCAATTTCTACAACAATCACAGCCATCCTCCACCGATAGCCCAATACAGTTATTTATAAACAGATTTTCAATCTCAAGACAGATAATTTATTCAAAATTTCACAAGTGGGAGATAATACATATTCTTCTCCACTATTTATGTCCACACCAATTCCATTTATTTATACAACATAAATATTTAAATCATTTTAAGGCAAACTCTTCTTTTCTAACTATCAACCCAAGTACCAAAATCAACAATTTTGACACAATACAACCTCATATTCAAACTCCATAACCATTTATTTTACATTCACCAAAAACCCCTCTTTTTATTTCACACCCAAACCCTAGATTTGTTCAAACTACTCCCAAATCCCACCATTGTTACACAACGATAAATAACTAAGCTAAAAGTCATATGAAGGTGTAAAAAATCCCTACCTCAAAGAGAGAAGACGAGCCAAGCAAGGGCGAAACTTCAAAGGTGTCCAAATCTAACTCTATTCGGATCAAAATGGAGATCTTAAGATGGCTTACCTTTTTATCAAAGGGAATAGGGTGAAGAAATCACTAAAATTAAGTGAAAATGTAGAGAAAGAGAGAGAGAGAGTGCTTTAGAGAAAGAGGGTCTCAACTTTAGGCTTTAGAGAGAAAGATCTAAAAAAGTGATGTAAAAAGTCATTTTCGCGATCTGATATACGCACAGTCCGCTCGAGCGCAAGAGTTGAGGCTCGAGTGTCAGACACAAAAAGTCGTACCACTCAAGCGCAAGAAGTGACCCACTCGAGCGCAGAATACACACATCCAGTGCTTTTGCAAGCAACAGACAAACCGCTCGAGCAAAAAAAAGGTCGCTCGAGCGCCCACCCGCTCGAGCGTAGGAAATACCGCTCAAGCATAGAAAACACTCTTCCAGTAGTTTTGTAGACCTGCAAAAGTACTAAGAGTTGGCAAAGCTCGCTTGAGCGCGAAAAGTGCTGCTCGAGCGGAGGAGCAAAAATTGCAAAGCCCGCTCGCGCGCAAGAATGGCCGCTCGAGCGGAAAAGCAAAAATCTAGGCAACAAGATTTGGAAAAACAAGCAACCAACCTATTCCAAACACACAACTACAATCTAAATAACCAAAATTGAGGAGGAATAAGAGGGAAAACGACAATGAACAACATTCATAAACCATAAACCCAAGTCCGAACTACCACAAGTGTCAGGTCAAAACCGGTGTAGCGATCCCGGTTTCGATCCTTCTTTTATGTTTTGCCACTTCGACTGGGTAGGTTAGGGATTGAGCTGCCCAGTCAGCTTACGCGGGTCCAGGGGGCAACGCTCCTTGGCGGGTCCGAGGGCAACACCCTGGTGGGGTCGAGAGGCAGCCCCCCCAAAGCAAAAATGCAAAATGCATCCGAAGTTGCTTGAGCCGCACATGCGAAAAACAGGGGGGGACTTGTCTGGCTACTGCAATAAATGCAGGTGCGAAAATGTAAGTGTGGGAGAAGCGCCGCACGTGCGGTGGTAGGTGAGTCCAAAATTTTAGTCTTTTCTTCTCTTTAGGCTAAGTGTATCTCACTCTTGTTAGGTCTCTCTCTCTCTCTAAAAACCCTTTTCTCTCCCTTCTCTCTACATTTTCCTACGCCAAATTGGATCAAAACCTTGATTTTTCAAGATCCATTAGAGTTCTGCCATAGTTTCTTCATCAAAGTTGGTCAACTTCTCAAGGGCTTCGTTGTGTGCGGTGAAGATCGAGTTTCGACACTGTTGATTTTAGGGGTTTCATCTCATTTCTTCTTCAAAACTTGAGGTAGGGATTTTCTTAGAGTTATATATATGTTTTTGCAAGATCTATATAATTTTCGAAATCATCTTTCGATAGCTTTGAAAATTGATTGTTGATTCAAGAAGTTGAGCGATTTTGAAAGTGGGTTTGTCTCTTGTTCTTTTAAAATAATCTTATGGGTTTTGATCTTCATTGATTGAAGAAAAGATGATTTTGGAAAGTTTTCTTTCAAAAAATTTGAGTTGTATAGTTTTGGTGAGAAAACCTAGAATTTGGGAATTTTATTTTAAGAGACTGAAAATCCATGAATGATATTGTTATATTTATTTTGTGTGTCAAAATAAATGGGTATTTGGAAAATTTCATAATTATATTTATATAAATGATGAATTTCAGGGAATATAAGAATTATTTTTCATTTTGGAAATTGTTGTTCAAAACGTTAAAATAGTCTTGAAGTGACTAATTGTTGAGGATACTTGAGAAGAGGGAATTGTGTTATTCCTTGGATGATGAATTGGAATAATAATATTTATATTCATCTTGTGTTATTGGCATATCAATTTATTTGATTATATTAAACTTGAAAGTTGATTTGAAAACTTGCATTGAGAAAGGAATGTTGAGAAACAAGTTTTCATGAATTGGTTTTTGGGGTAAATATGATGGTAAGTCTTGACAGGTGGTGTAGATAATAGGTGTCGAGCCTTCCAGTTAATACTGGTAAAAATGACAAATTGGTAGTACTTGTATAATCTACTTGCAGATACCAACCTAGGGATTACCAGAGTCGTATTTACCGCTCTTGAAATAAATTGTTAAATTTTGAAGAATTGAAATTGTATGACATCATTGAGCATGATAGCTTTCAAAGATGAAGATGTGATGTTCTTTCAAAAGGGCATAGCATGGCATGTGTATTTCATCTCTTGAGACTTGTATAAAATGTATATACTTTGTTAAGGATTTCCTACTGGGTTTTATACTCACCCTACGGGACTTTTGTGCAGGAAAAGATATGGTGATGCCGCCTAACTAAAGGTGAGAAAATGTGTGTTGAGAGTACGAGACTCTCATTTTGCTGTGACTCTGTGTGTAAGCCAAGGACTGTATGTGTGTGGGTTTAAATAACCGTTTTGTGTAACCAGGCTCTAGCCTTGGAAACTTGTAAACCCTTGGGGATATTTATTTGTTTATTTACTTGTTGTTGGATTGATATATTGTTGCATGAAGAACTATTGTACCATGTAATGTAGGTTTGGAGATTTATATTCGCTTTTCCTTGAAAGAGCCATGGTTGTTGTATTATCATTTGGGCTAGAAATTTGGGGCGTTACAACCAGGATCGCTATAAAATAATATCAATACACACCTTAGCTGAATACACAACATCCAAACCCTAACCCTAGCCACCATTGTTGCAGCCGCTGCCATTTCACCGCCACTACCTCTTTGCTCCTCTCCAGCTCCCTATCACCACAAACCCTCGCTGACGATTTCTCTCTTTCTCTCTCTCTCTCTCTCGCGATCTGCAATGTGGTGGGTTGCGGGGTTGGTGACGGAAGGGAAGCGCAACTCGGCTAGGAAGGGGATAGCGGCATAGCGCAAGTGAGAAGAGGGGTTGACAACGGTAAAGGTGATCTATGAAATGAGGTGACGACGGGGTTGCATAGGAGGTAGTGGCAAACGCAAGGGAGGGAAGAGGGATTGAAGACGGTGGTAGCGATCTGCGAGGTGTGGGTCTCTGGGAATGGAGGCGACTTACGAGACTGGGAAGTGGACAGCGACAGTTGCGAAGACGGAAGAAAAGGTTGACGGCAGTGGCCATGGTTGGTGTTGATGGTGGTTGCCGGTGATGGCTACTGCCATCGGTCGTAAGTGTCTAACAGTTAAGGGTTTTTTTTTTTTTTTTTTTTTTTTTTTTTTTTTTTTGACTTTGAGGTGTATACTAAGTGGTGTGGGACTAAGGGAAAAAATAAAACGTTATGGTGTGTGTTGAGAAAAATTATGTTTTTTAAAATTATTAAAGGTGTGAGCTGAGTAGTGGTGTACCTTGAGATCAAAAGTGGTGTGTAAATAGAGGCACCCAGACATACTAAATTATCGCTTGGACATTTGGGCAAGAAAATTGGATTTATCCCCTGAACGCCATTACTAAGAGTGTTTTAAGATATTTTATTAGGCTCAATATGTTACTTTGCTACTGCTTAGACCCAACTGTTGGTAATAGTTTGCAAAGCCCCAAATCACCCTAAGTTTAGTGGTTGAAATGTACTGAGCTGAACATGCCCACTCAAGTTAGGTTCTTGAGCAAAGGCCAATGGTTCTGTGAAACAGTAATGATATATAGCTCTAATAGTAGAGCTCTAAATAGAGCTCTAGTGAGGTGAAAAAGAGGAAGAGTAGAGAGAGCGGAGAGAGGAGCGTGGGCCCCACCTTCACATGGACACTCTCCACATCATTAGAGTTCCATTAGAGCTCTCAAACATTATTATCTGTGAAAACATATCAAAAATTCTTTGGAAACAACTAAATTTATGAGACCAGGGTCAAGCTTGTCCCCTATTTCCTCCCCGGGTGATTATTCAGTATTCTCGGAGTATGGATATGTGGTACTCCATAAGATTTTGATTGGTAGAGAAGGGTAGGGACCCACAATTTATGTTGGGGATGGGGGAATAACATGAGCCTAAGTAATTGGTGATTGGCTTGGAGTATGGCCACGTGATATTTCGGGATTATTGAATAAGTTCCCTTCCTCTCCAACCCTGATCCAAAAAAAAAAAAGAAAAAAAAGAGGCCAATAGTGAAAAATAATCCTAGAACTCGAATGCTGAATTTGCTAACAACTTCTAAATACCTCATGTTTTTCACTAATGGCGAATCTTTACATTAGTTTCATTTCTCTTAAAATTAGATTTAGATCCAAAGAGTAGAAATTTTTTGGGAAAATTACTATGTAGTCCTATGTAGGGGATCTATTTCCCTTCTAATCCCAATATATTTTTAATAGACTAATAGGTCCACAGTTTTTTAAGTTTTGTACCCGGAGGTCCCATTTTCCATTTTCTTATTTTTTAAATGACTGTGTTACCCTTTGTTTTGAGATATATATATATATATATATATGTGAAAAATCAAATATTTGTCTCTGCGATCTCGATCTCTCTCTGTTATGCCGATCTGTTTGTGCTGTGAGGTCAATCTCGTTGTGCTGTAAGGTGGATCTGGATGTGCGATCTAAATCTCTGTGTATAGGCGATCTCCGCGTACGCTCTGTGTGTGTGTCTGTGTCTTACTCTGTCTCTATCTGTCGATATATATATGTATATATATATAAGCAAATTTGCGTGATATCTAGTTTGTGTTTGGCAATGTTGTTATAGTTCTTCGTTTTGTGATAAACTTTGTTTGTTTGATACTTATTTTGTGATTTTTGTATGTGATACAGTGTAATGATTTTGATTTTGTTGATTTTGTTTATTGTATAGTGTAATGTGTTTTGAAGTTGTAGTTTGGAATTGTGAATTCTAATATTTTGATACTAATATGTTGTAACTGTATAATTTTGCATTTGGAATTGTGAATTGTGAAGTGTTGATACTGATATGTTGTAACTGTATAATTTTGCAGTTTGGAATCTGTGAACAATTATTTGCTGGTTTGTGATTTTGTAGTATGGAGGGATATTTCATGTTAATGTGCAAATACAGTAATTCTTGTGCTGCTATTAAGATTAGTAAGGGATGTAGTTATCATGAAGTTGTTGAGAAAATATCTGCGAAGTTCAAGGAGTTAAGTTTTGGTAAATTTTATTTGTTTTTCTCTATTCCTGGATATTCTAATTGTATTGTTAAATGTGTTGATGATTTGGGGAATATGATGTCAATGGTAGGTTGTAGTGGTTCTCATGTTGTTGGTGTTGTTATGGGTGATAGGAGAATTGTGGAGGTTGATGATAATTCTTCTAGGATTGACTCTATAATTTGTGAGAGTTCTTTGGTTAACGATTGTGATGATTTTGGTGGTTTGTTACCTAGTTTTTATTCAAAACCAGAGAGAGTTTTGTTGTCTGCTAGTTGGAAGGGGATTATACACAGTGTTGGTCAAGAATTTGAAGGTGGAGTGTCGATGTTCCGCATTGCATTGGCTAAGTATGCAGTTGAGTGTGGCTTTGCAGTGAATTATTTGAAGAACGATGCAACAAGAGTAACTGCTGAATGTATGATGAAGTCGTCTACGAGTTGTAAATGGTTTATGCATGGAAGGGTGTTGATGAATTCCGGTATTTTTTTTATTATGAAGTTGGATAATGTGCATACTTGTGGGGTTGTTGCTCGTAGATCTTGTAGCAACATGGTTGGTTCTAGACTTGTGTCTGATATTGTGCATAATGATATTAGTGATAATTCGTTGACTCGTCCTATTGAAGTTAAATTAAAGTTGAAGAAGCAATATGGTATAGATGTTTTTTATCGGGTTGCATGGTTAGGAGTTGATAAGGCAAGAGGTGGGTTGTTTGGTGATTTTGCAACTTCTTTTGACCAACTTCGATGGTACCTTGAGATGGGTATGAGAACGAATCCTAGAAGTGTGTTTGAATTAGATGTGGATGAAAGTAGTGGGTATTTTCGGAGATTGTTTGTGGCATTTCATGGATGTTTGTATGGCTTTTAATTTTGTCGTCCATTGTTGTTTGTTGATGGTACATTCTTGAAGGGGCGTTACAAGGGGCATTTGCTTGCAGCAACATCAAAGGATGGCAATCAAGGTATGTATTTATTTGCAGTTAGTATAGTTTTGGTTTGTCAGTGTGTTATTGTATTGTGAGTCTGCTAATTTTTGTAGTTTCATGTTATTTTGTTTTCAGGCTTGTTTCCTTTGGCTTTTGCGATTGTTGACACTGAAAATCAAGATAATTGGATGTGGTTCTTAAGTCAGTTGTTAAAGACTGTTGGTTCAGGCCGGAGATTGACCTTTGTGTCTAACCGTCAACATAGATTGCTAGACGTTCTTTCAGTGGTTTTTCCCAATGCACATCATGCATATTGCTTGAACCATTTGAAGGGAAATTTGATTGACAAATTGGTGAGACTTCGTACTAACTATAAGCTGACTTTGATGAAAATATTAGTTAAATGTGCTTATGCGCCAACTGTTGCTTCTTTCCAACATTATATGGAGAAATTTGAGGCGTATTGCTGGGAATGGTAGAGTTGATAATATGTTGGATGGTTTGCAAAATGATAAGTGGGCCAATGCATTTTTTAGAGGGAAACGATATGGTGAGATGTAATCTAATGCTGCCGAGTCTTACAATAATTGGATTGGTGGGGCTGTGAGTTGCCTATTACTTGTATGGTTGATATGATTAAGGTTCAAATCATGACTCAATTGTCTAATAGAAGAGCTAAATCTAAAAGATGGACTACCAAATTGTGTCTAGTTATGGAAAAGAAGTTAGTGGACTCTTTAAAGCTAGCTAAGTCTTAGGATGTGATTGTTGCTAGTGATATTGTGCTTGAGGTTCATTCTTCTATTTCTTTTTATGTTGATATAGGTAGACAGACTTGTTCTTCCCATGAATGGCAATTGAATGGTTTTCCTTGTTGTCATGCTGTGCATGCTTTGCGTAGTAGTGGTAGAGATGTGTATAATTTCATTGATCCTTTTTTTCATGTAGATTGTTTTAGAGAGTCATACAAGGAATCTGTTTATCCAGTACCTTCAAGTGAGAGATTTGACTTTGATGGTGCCGGTAGTTCGATTATCAAACCTTCTATAACGAAGAAGCAGCCCGGACGGAACAAAAAGAAGATGATACCTTCTAGGAGTGAGAATGTAAAGCAAATCAAGTGTGGAAGGTACTTAAAATATAGGAATCACAATAAGAAGACGTGTAAGACTGCTATTTGAGACCATAATCTATTCTTTTGGATTTGTATTTGAAGTTGAGGAATTATGATAATAAAATGTGATACTTGGTATTATGGAAGTAATGAATAAAGTTGGTTGCATTCTTTTTTCTTTTTTGATGTGTTCTTTAGTTATTGAAGTTGTTTTGTAACAGTTTTGTTTGTTTTATTTTGTTTTTTCTTTTTTTTTCTTTTTTTTTGTGGATTTGGTTGGTTTTATTTTTGTGGAATGCTGAGAAGGTTGTTGAAAATTTCTTATTGAAACTGTATAATATTGAAATGCAGTTTTACCACATGATATATTTATTTCATATTTCGTAGTGACAAAACTGTAAAATTTTGTAGTTTTATTTTCAATTTTGAAATGCAGTTCATCTATTTATTGAGTCATGAAATTGGATGCATAATTGTGTAGCATAATTTTTGTTTGATTAATGAAACGGCATAATTTTGCAGTTTTAAGAATTATGAGAAACAACTTGATGAAACTGCATAATTTTGCAGTTTTAAGAATTATTAGAAACAACCTGATGAAACTACATATTTTTGCAGTTTGAAGAATTATTAGAAACAACATTTACTATATGAAAATATATGTAACCACAAATGTGACGACAATAATAAGTAGAAGAACACAAATAAGAATAATAAGCATAAGAAGAACAACAATAATAATAATAAGAAGAAGATCAATAACAACATCAATGACAATAATCATTTTCACCATGATAACCACAAGAAGATCAATTCCCAAAAGCATAAAAAGTACTTGTCACATGTTTAAAAAAATACAAAAATATGTTCACTTGAGTATTTGTATTGTTAAGAAGTTTGTTCATTGTTTCTATGGTTTGGTATGTTTTGTCAACATTTGGTAGTGCTCGAGTTTCCAAGATCGGTTCTTATCATTGAGGAATTGACTGATGATTTCTGCTCAAAATTTGACCCATTCAGTTAGTCGAAGTGATTTCTGCACAGGTTGCCAGTTGATATATTGGTTGATAACATTGCAGACGGCGATTGCACAATCATTCCTGCAAAGTTTTAGATGAAGTTAATTAGTTAGGTAAAACTGTAAAATTTAGCATATTGGAACATTAGTTATTGAGTTTGTATCTTACGAGTGTGGGGTTTGTTGTGGGCATTCCTCAATTGATGCAATTATTGTCTCGCACTCTTGAGATGATAACATGTTTCCTTGATTGCTGAATAATGCTTTATTCCATCTCAGATGATGTTGTTGCTACAAAATAATTAGTGGGTGTTTTTGTTAGTTATAGTGATGTGCTGAGATGTTTTGAAAGGAATGGAACTAAGTAGGAAATTTTATTTAACTTACTATTTCCTTTGCAATTTCAAAGTGCTTGTTGTAGCAATCTTTTGCTGGCCTCAAAGAGTCATAGTGCCTCCATGTCCCATTAGTATTGTCAAAGACCACAATTGTCCAATGGTTGTCGTGGTTGATTGGGAAATGGATATATCTGTTTTTTATTGCTTCTGGAAAATGGTTGTCCATCATTTTTTCTCTCAGAACTTGATCTTGGTTTTGTAGTGGAGTCTGTAATTTATATATATTTGAAATATGTTATAAAACTATGTAGTAAGACATGTTAAGAAAGTAAAAAATTTTGCAGTTTGAATAATATTGAAAGGTATGTTAAGTTTTGCTTACATTGATAAGTGTTGAGAAAACGTAAGATTTTCCCGCATATGGATTTCTTGCAAACGCTAGATCATGTTTCTCAAATTCTTCAATTGATGGTTGGAGTGCCAATTTCATTTCTGCGAAGGCATCAATGACCTGAAACATGTTATATATGAGAATGTGTTAGGTTTGTGGAATAGGTTATTAAATATGAACAGAAACTGTAAAATTGTGCAGTTGGAGACCTACATTCCCATATAAGGCTTCCCTGTTAGTCAATCTGCATATATCTGAAAAGTATATGTAATTTTGATCTTCGCTGCCAGACCAGACACAAGCACTTGATTGTGTGTTGTTGATGAGTTGAATTTGGTCTTGGTCTTTTTTGGATAGGCTATGCCAAACCTTGTTTGTTTTGCGGCATGAAATGGCAAGTGGCTTGTTGGGGATTGATTCTTCCTTGAAATCATCATCACTTTCCAATACTTAAACTTGTGTCTTCTCTTCATTGACATCCTCTTTTGGCTTGGTTTCAGCAGCACCTTCTTTCTCTTGCTCAATATCTTCTTTCATCTTTTTTTTCTGCTACTGTTTTGCTTCATGAGCACTCTCTTTTTGCTCGGGTTCAGTAGTATGTTCTTTCTCTATTTCGATTTTTTCTTTTTTCTTTTCATTCTTCTTCTGTTTTTCTTCATCGGTACCCTCTGTTAGTTTAGGTACATTAGCAGCAGCTTCTGTCTTGTTCCTTGTATCTTCTTTGGCTTTTGTCATTGGTTAGTATTCAAAATCTGGCTTATGTGCTTGTTTTTTTGACTTTTGTTTGATTCTCTTGACCATTGATCTTTGTTGGGGACTTCCAGTTTTTTTGGTGGATATTTCCTTCAATTGGTTTTCTTTTCAGCTATGAATTTTTGTTCCATTTCTTGCATTTGTGCTCTCATGGCTGCCATGAGTTTGTCCTTGTCGCCCTCTTTGGTTGATGTTTGTGCTTGGTCATCACCTATAAAAATGTTGGATTGTGTTTTGGTTAGTTTAATTAAATTTTGCAGTTTGCTTCAGTATTAGACAAAAGTTTACCTTGTGCATGAAATGTGTTAGATTTCTCTTGGAGTTCTTCTTGTTGTTCTGTCCTTTTTCCTTCTTGTTGTTTTGCTTGTTCTTTTTTTTTCATGTTGTTGTTGTTGTTGGTCTGTCTGTTCTTGTTCATTGACTTCTTGTTATTGATTTGTTTGTTCTTCTTCTTGTTCTTGTTGTTGGCCTTCTTCTTCATCAGTGTCTTCTTGTTGATCAGCTTCTTCTTCTTCAGTCACTTGTTTTTTTTTTTCATCACTCTCTTCTTCTTGTTCATCACTTTCTAGTTCTTCTTGTGGTTTTTGCTTTCTTTTCTTTCTTTTTTGTTGTTGTTCTTGTTCTGATTTTGATTGGTGTTCTTCTTCGAGAAAGTCATCATCATCACTGTCTAGAAGTCTTTTTTTTTTTTTGGTTGCTTTTTTTTTTTTTTTTGCTTATTGTCCTTTTTGTGGTCATGTTTGCTGAAGAGTCTGTTGATGTGCTTTGATTGATATGCAATAATTGTATTTCTTGTTCAGTTGGGGTTAAAGCACTTTGGTCAACCTGCATTGGACCAATGTGGCATATATCAGTAATACTATAAAATTGGTCAGCTTCATAACATGATTTGTATGGTGAGTAATGTGAGTTAAGTGTTGAAAATATGTTATTTTAAACTGAAAACTTTTATAATTTCATAACATGATTTTTACTATAATGACTATGAAAGGATTGTTGAATAGATTTGTGCGTTGAAACTGCAACCTTTTGCAGTTTCATAACATGAGTGATATTAAATAGGTGTGTGCTTTGAAACTGCAAACTTTTACAGTTTCATAATATGATTTGTACTGTGAATAATGTGAGTTAAGTGTTGAAAATATGTTGTTTGAAACTGAAAACTTTTACAGTTTCATAACATGATTTTTACTACAATGACTGTGAAAGGAGTGTTGAATAGATTTGTATTATGAGAGTATAGAAGAGTTTGAATACCTTTTCAAAGTCAACAAGGCTGATGTGTTTCCACTTGGAGTGCATTTTTCCAAGGTTCTCCTTTATAAACCTTGGGAAGCCTTATTTGTTGGATAGTCAGAGGAGTTTACTGTACTCACAGTACCAGTACTGTCAAAAAAATTGAAATATGTTAGATAGTTTGAAATAGTTGGATGTTTGATATTTTTGTGTGAAGTAGTTGAGTAGTATGTTTACCAAGAGTAACATGATGCATCTAGTGACATGCCTTGGGTTGTTGTTTGCATTTGCCATTGAATTCATCAATGTGTCTTTTATTTCCTCAACCCAATTGTACTTCTTGATGTTGTTGTGATTGTCAACATAGTTAAGGAAACTCCAACTGAGTGTATGGCCAGTTGTAGGCATGAGAAGTTTCAAGCACAAGTAAAGGGTGATCACCCTTGCAAGATCTTGACGATCATTGATTGATTTTTCTTTTTTTGTTTGTTGAAACATTTTGGTCAATGACTTGCCATCCAATCTCTTTACTGATTTGTATCTTCGTTTGTAAAATGCAAGCTCAAAATCCTTTGGTCTTGCATAGAATTTGGTGGTGATACTGTCTTATCCATAGTCGATACCAAAAATGAGCCTCACATCACTGTTTCTGAGTTTCATTTCCTCTTACCAAGTATAAATGCTTTTTTTCTTTTGTTGTAGAGTGTTGTCATTTCTGCTATAATGAAATTGTAGCATCTGCACCTAGAGACCTTCAGTTGTGTTGAAAAGAGAGTATTTATAATGGGCCAAAAAGGGGTTTTTTGCAGCTCTGTTTGTTGGGCTGTTGTGAATTTGACCCCCTTTAACAGTTTGATTATTGTTCCGATGTTGGAACGGTAATTAAACTGTTGGACTCTCTTTGCAGAGATTGCTCCTTTTTTTCCCTTTTGATGGCTTGGTTTTTGTTTCAGGAGTTGATTGGCTTTCTTGGAGCTTTCTTTTTGGTTGGAGGAGCTTCTTGTTTTTTTGTTGGCTTTCTTTTGTTTGTTTTTTTTGTGGTTGGAGGTGTGGTTGGTGTTTGTTGTGTGGGTGTGGTCTATGGTGTAGTTCTTGGGCTTTTTCTTGTAGGTAATGTGGTTGTTTTGTGGGTTTTTTTGGTTGTTTTTGTGGTGGTTGGGTTTTTTGTGAAGGGAGAGATTTTGGTGGCATTTCAGTGGATACAGGTGAAGAACTGTTAAAAAGGGAGATACTTAAATCCCTGATTGGATTTTTGGGCATGTGGGTTTATTTCTTCCAATATCTTCCAACAGCTATTTCTGAAAAAATGAAAGCGACAGCAAGGCATGAGTAATATAGTGACAAAACTGTATAATTTTACAGTTTTATATACATTTTAATATGAAGTTATATCTATTTGTTGCTAATAGTTACAAAACTGTATAATTTAACAGTTTGATTTGCACTTTATAATAAGTTACCGATTTGTTTTGAATAGTGATTAAACTGTGTAATTTTACAATTTCATTTGCAGTTTGAATAAATTTAGATATGTTACTTGTAAAGTGATGAAACTGTCTGATGTTTCAGTTTTATAAACACTATCAACAATAAAAACAACCCATTGTATTTTGTAAATAACAACAATAACAACGAGAAGATTAAGTATTCAACGAAATGTAGCAACAATACGAAGAAGAAAAGCCAATATTTAACAACAAGAAGAAGGAAGAACAACAAGAATAAGAACAAGGAGTTGAATGTGTAAAAACAGGAATTTATGTGTAAAAATAGGGGATTAAAATGTTTAAAAACAGGGGACTAGAATGTTTTAAAACAGGGGACTAGAATGTTTTAAAACAGGGGATTATATATAGAAGAGGGTTTATACATTTTGAAGTATGTAAAATGTGTTTTACAAGGGTTTTTTTATAAAAGTGTTATTGAAATGGTATATACGAAATATGAAAGAATAATGTACAAATTTGAATGAAAAATAATAGGTGAAGAGAGATGTTACTTTTTTTCCCCATTTCTGTGAATCGGAAGTTAGGAACTATGAAATTTCTTCAGAGTCGTGATGGTTCTTCGTGTTGTTGAGAGTCGCCGATTGGAGAAGATGAACGGCTTGGTGTTGTGTTGGTAAGAGTCGACGATTGGAGAAGATGAACGAATTCGTTTTGTTGTTAGAGTAGGGTTTCAGAGGTAGTGGAGTCGAACGGTAGAGAGATGAAAAACTGAGAATGCAGAGTCGAGCAGCAGAGATGTGACAGTGTACTGATCAGACTGAGATGATCATGGGTGAAGGTTGCGCGCGTGTAAATTGGATGATATATTGTGGGTATTTTCGTCTGATTGATAATTTGAGGGCTTAATGGAGTATTGAATTTGTTTTGGGGCTAAATGGGGCATAGTATGTTTGGCTTGGACCTTTGGGTCAGTTTCCCAATTTTTTTTTTTTGCAACTTTTTTCTTGGGATTATATTCTGAATTTTTACTTGTAGAAATATCAGTTGGTAACCCCAAACAAACAAGACAATCCACTGGGCTAAGAAGTCCAATAAAAATATGGAAAAATTACTAATAGGTCATACTTTTGAGACTTATTACCCATTAAATCCTATTGATAAATTTATCAAGTGATAAATTTATCAGTCTCTTATTTTTATGAATAAATTTATAGTGATAAATTTATCAATCTCTTGTTTTTATAATGATAAATTTATCAATTAGGACCTGTAGGTAGATAAATGTAGTTAATAAGACTGATTAGTAAGTGCCCCTAAAAATATAAGGCAAAAAAAAAAAGTGTTATTTACAAAAACAATTGCCTTTACTAATATTTTTTTTTCAAGTTTCATTACAAAACAATTTAGGGTAAATTATCAATCTTAATAGTTGTACTTAACTCCTATCAAATCCTATTGAAAATAAGCCCTAATAAAATCGTCACTAAAAGTAATTTTTTGTAACAATTTTTTGCATGTTATTAAAAATTGAAAATTAGTGACTTTTTTTGTCATAATTTTTATAAATTATATCTAAATCTTACAATTAGTGACGAATTTTTTAAACTGCTACTAAAAATTAAAAATTAGTAACTTTTTTTTGTGACGATTTTTTTAAACTCTCGTTAAAACTTATAATTAGTGGTATTTTTGTGACAATTTTTAAATTGTCACTGAAAATTAATAATTAATGACTTTTTTTATAGGGGAATTGACTGGTAAATCCTCTTTTTTGAACTTATGGTCTGAATAGTCCCAAATGTTTTCTTATACACCACTAAGTCCTCATGTACATTGAATGACAATAATGCCATTGAGTGTAAACCATGTGATGAAAGCTGCCCTAAAATTAAGGAGTGAAAAGCGGTGCTTCAAAATTCAAATTCTTTCAATCATTCCCACGGCATAGATTTGGTGTGTCTTCACACAGATGTTGGTGGTCTCACGGTGCACCAAATAGAGGCATATATCAAAGAGAGGCAAACGTGGATCAACAAAACAGAAACGTGGGTCAACAGTTGTGGGTCATCAAACAGAAACGTGGGTCAGCAGATGTGGGTCAGCAAACAGAAACGTGGGGCAGCAGATGTGGGTCAGCAAACAGAAACGTGGATCATCGAATAGAAACGTGGATCATCAAATAGAAACGTAGATCAACAAACAGAAACGTGGGTCAGCAGATGTGGGTTAGCAAACGTGAATGTAGGATCATAAAGAGTAACAGTTTAGTATATAGGACTTTCTGATAATTTCCCCAAAATTAAATTAGTTTTTATGAATGAATGCATTACCTAAGAAAAAAAAAAGGGGAATTGACTGGTAAATCCTCTTTTTTGAACTTATGGTCTGAATAGTCCCAAATGTTTTCTTATACACCACTAAGTCCTCATGTACATTGAATGACAATAATGCCATTGAGTGTAAACCATGTGATGAAAGCTGCCCTAAAATTAAGGAGTGAAAAGTGGTGCTTCAAAATTCAAATTCTTTCAATCATTCCCACGGCATAGATTTGGTGTGTCTTCACACAGATGTTGGTGGTCTCACGGTGCACCAAATAGAGGCATATATCAAAGAGAGGCAAACGTGGATCAACAAAACAGAAACGTGGGTCAACAGTTGTGGGTCATCAAACAGAAACGTGGGTCAGTAGATGTGGGTCATAAAACAGAAACGTGGGGCAGCAGATGTGGGTCAGCAAACAGAAACGTGGATCATCGAATAGAAACGTGGATCATCAAATAGAAACGTAGATCAACAAACAGAAACGTGGGTCAGCAGATGTGGGTTAGCAAACGTGGATCACCACGGTGCATCACCAATCTCCACGACAACAACACCGCCGACGACAACGAATCTGTGTGTGTATCAAAGAGAGACAAACGTTGATCAGCAAACGTGGGGCGTCGAATGTGGGTCAGCAAACGTGGATCACCACGAACCGCCGAATTCTTTGCTGGGACCAGATTTTCAATGGGTTTAACTGGGGTTCTATAGAGCGGACAATTGGTGTGAGAATAGAACCACATGTCAACGCAATCGATGTGAAAGAAGTGGTTGCACTTGGGTAGAACACGACACAGATCGTTGTCTCCGAATTCGACTAAGCACACGGAGCATTCTAGCGGAGAGGGATGAACTACGGAGTTGTAAACAAAGGTAGGGAGGGTCTTGAGGACGACCCTTTCAAGGCCTCTCCGATGAGGACTGGAAACGGTGGTGCCGGCGGCGGAGGCCGGGGCGGAGGCGGCGATGGTGGGTCGGAAGTTGAAGACGAGGTAGGTGGGCCTTGGGTTGGGGTCGGGGTGGTGGCGAGGGAGGTTGTGATTGAGGCCGAGATCGCGGTTGCGGTGTTGCTGTTGGAGCCAACGACAATAAAAATGGAAGAATGCTATGAGGATGCAAACAGCCACAACATAAAGACTATATGTGTATGTGAGAGAAAACAGTGGATCTGTGTATGATGTGGTGGTTGAAGCCTATGATGGGTTGTCTTTTTTCCCCAATAATACGAAGGCAACGACAGTGAGCCACGTTTGATCTATCCCACAAAATATGCACTGAATCCCATTATATACGTACCTGCCAACAATAAAAAAGAACAAATCAGTCCAGTCACACCTCATATAATTTGAATTGGGACTTGCTCGTCTAACAAACGTGCAAAATAGGACTTTTCAATTCAAAAGATTCAATGTAGGATCATAAAGAGTAACAGTTTAGTATATAGGACTTTCTGATAATTTCCCCTTTTTTTTTATATTATTGTTTGATGAAAAATGTCATTAATTATTATGGGATCTATTGGATAATAACTCCACCTATTAGGACTTACAAGTAAGTTTCCCAAAAATTTTAAAATTTTATTTTTTAAGTACATCTAGATTAAATACATGCAAAAAGTAAAAGTAAATTTATTAAAATTTGAATAATAAAATCATTAAAAATATTTATAAAAAAAACACACAAAAATAAAATAAAGCTCAAACTTCCCTTTTATTTTTATTTTTTATTTATTATTTTTGTGAGTTATTAAACAAAACAAAAATTTCCAATTAAGCTCAAAAACCCACTCCACTGTTATCCTGGCGTGGCCAGTTTGTGTGCATGCATGACTTACAAGCTAAGTCACAATTTGAATAAGTATTCCGAAACAAATTTTTATTGTTTACAATTTAATCCGTCACTCTAAAAATTTTGTTGATAAAAAGGGTTGAACCTGAAATCTTATCACTATATTTAGTTAAGAAATTTGAGAAGAGATTTATATAAAAAAAAATTAAGAAAGATAAAATATAAATAAAATATCCCTATATTTCAAATAATTTTACACAATTTTTTCTTTTTTCCATTCCAAATTTCTTTCCAATACAACGTAAATGAAGAAACCCCAAGTCTCCTGCCTCAACCACTAGGCTTTACTTTTGTGTTAACCCGCACTGCACAACTTAACCAAAAAAAAGAAGCAAATGCGAAGTCTGATTTAAATCAACATCACCGTTGTCATCGTCTTCCTCTATCACCGATTTGGGATGCAAAGTGTCCAATCAATGCATTGAAAGATTTTGTTGATCTTCTACAGACGTGTAACTGATTTGATAAATTTGTCACTTAATTCAGTGATAAATTTGTTGTGATACCCCCTCTCTCTCTCAAATCAAGTCTGCTATTAGTAGATTTTTTAACAAATTCATCAGTGATAAATTTATCACTGGTTTCAACAAGTTTATCATTAATTTACCATTAGTTTAAACAAATTTATCACTGGCTTAAACAATACAAAGCTTCAAACTTGTCAATGTCGACAAACCCATCTACATTCATGTCGATTTTCTTGATCTCTCTCAGATCTAACATCATCTCTCTCAAATCCAAAGGCCACGAAAACAGTTCTCATATTCACCAACGCCAACCAATTCATTAATGGCTCTAGAACTCGTCAATGTCGACACATCCCATCTCCATTCATGTCGATTTTCTTGATCTCTTTCAGATCTAACACCATCTCTCTCAAATCCAAGGGCCACAAAGACAATTTTCATATTCACCAACACCAACAAATTCATTAATGGCTCTGGAACTCATCAATGTCGACACATCCCATTTCCATTCATGTCAATTTTCTTGATCTCTCTCAGATCTAACACCATCTCTCTCAAATCCAAGGGCCACAGCGACAGTCCTCATGTTCACCAACACCAACAAATTCATCAATGGCTCTGGCAGTATAACAGCAGGGGCAAAATCAGAATAAAAAAATATAACAAGACTTCCTAGTGCATGAGATGGAAACTTAAGATCTAATGGGTAATAGATTCAATTATTGGGACCGGCTGGTAAAAAATCCAAAATTTTGTAGATAAGGTCAAACCTGAAATCTTGGGTATATTTGGAATGTGAGTTGATTTTTTAATTTTTTAATTATTTTAGTTTGAGATTAAAAAGTCTCGTTTAAAATGATTTTTTAATTTTTATGAAAAAAAATAATTATAATTTAAATATAATATTTTATTTTATTAATTTTTTACCTTGTTTTATTTTTTTTATTAATTTTTATTTTGTTTAAATATAATATTTTTTTATTTTGTTTTATTAATTTTTTTATAACTATTTTAGCCTCCCATGCCAAACGAATGCCTTATATGAAGAAACCCCAGGTCTCCTGCCTCAACCACTGGGCCAAACCGCTGGGTTAACCCAGCACTGCTCAACTTAACCAAAAAACAAGAAGCAAATGCGAAGTCTGATTTGTGCTTCTCAGCTCCTGACCCAAACATCCACTGTCTTCTTTCACCAGCTCACTCTCACTCACTCATTCTCTCTCTCTCTCTCTAAACATCTCCATTTCTGCAACTTCTATCTCATCGAACCTTGGTGATCATGGCCTCCAGCGACGAGTTCGTCAAGGGAAGTGTCCTCCCGAACGGCGTCGCAGTCATCACTCTCGATCGCCCCAAAGCCCTCAACGCCATGAACATAGGTATATCTCTGCCTATGTTTTATCTGCTCATCAACACTTCAATTGAATAGTTCAATTTAGATTTACTTCATTGGATTGAATTTTGATTGGAATTCCAGTTTTTGATTATCTATTTGTTGATGGTTGTAGCTACAAGTTTGATGAATGGTTGTAATTGGTAATCAGAAAATGAATTTTTAAGTTCAACCTTGGTTTTTACAAGACTTGGTTGATTTAATTTTCCAATTTTAGTTCATTCATGCATGTGTGAACTCTTAAATTCAATAGTTCGATTTTTATCAGAAGATGTGATAATTTTAATGGGAATCTGGGTTAGAATTGTAGTTTTATTGATCCCAGTATGATTGGTGGTACTCAATAATGTTTGCTTCCAGAATAAATTGAAATTCAGAATTGTTTTTACTACCCTTTGATTGATTAAATTTTGGAACTTACTATTGGAATTAAGGGCTGTTTGATTTGCATTTCCAAATAAAGTGTGTTTGAAATTCAGATAAGTGAATTCTGAAGACTGAGATTTATTCTGCAATAGAAAAAACGAATATATTGCCAGAGACTTTTGGTGGAATTTGTACGAAAATAAATGTAAATTTGACATGAAACTAAAGATGAGCTTAGAATTTTAGTAGAGATTTTATTTGATTGGATTCAGCATTTGTTGCTACTAGTAGACAGCAGAATAAAATTCAAGTGATTTTGCTGTTTCTATCACTAATTTACCCATTTTAGGGACAGCCCTAGAGGCTTCAGGTGCATACGCATACACTGAGATTTTTATAAATTTGTTGGTTTTAAAAGCTGTTACTTGTGTTCCACGTACACATTTTCTGTCATTTAAGAGATAATGCACTGATAGCAGGGAAAAAAACCAGACACACTTGAAAGTTTAAGGGACCATGATTAGAACTGTGAATCAACCCAAACCTCAAGGGCTCGATGTGTATTTTTACCCAGTTATTGATGTGATTCTTGTCTCTTCCACTTGGGTTCTGATTGTACTAAATTTTAAATGCATTATTATGCAGATATGGATGTCAAATTCAAAAGCTTTCTTGATCAGTGGGAAGTGGATCCTAAAGTGAAATGTGTTCTGGTTGAGAGCAGCTCACCACGTGCCTTCTCAGCAGGTGACAAGAAGGATATATGGAATATCTTGTTCAATTGTAGATAATTACTTTTGGGGCCTTTGTTGCACTTAAAAGTGATGCTGGATGGTAGAGGAAATTGAAACAAGCAATGGAGTAAAAGAAAATAAACAATAGCAATTCTCCAAGCCCAATGTTACTCTTCAACATCAAAGATCAAGTCTAATAAAATCAATACACTCGAGCCATAAGCACTATCTAGTTGGGAAACAAAAAGGAATAGGAAACTAGCTAATAAATAAAATCCTATTAAAATCATAATTCTTAATTATATTAAAAGGATTTTTATTAACTTGTTGATGGAGGGAAGTGGCAGCAGCCTCTTAAGGTGTACAAGAGATGAGGAAGAGATGCCTATAAGGCCTGAGATTTGATTTGGCATGCATTGGATGATGAGCAACTCACTTGGGACCTTGGATAGTTATGTTTTAGCCTTATGGGTCTTGTCCTATGGTTATTTTTACATTAAGTTCAATTTTCCAGTTTGGGGGTATTTTGGTAATTTCAGAATTTTCTGAACATGGGTTATCCGGGTTGCCCGTAGGTTCGTCTTGTGGGTCAAGTTGTTTAATTGGTTTTTGTTTATATATCTTATTGGGTGATGCTACTTAGGCCTAAAAATTTGACCCACTTTTCAAACCTAATGATGTGACAGTTTATTAGAATATCTAAGGTAACTCTCTCTCTCTCTCTCTCTCTCTCTCTCTCTCTCTCTCTCATGTCTTTTCTAATTATCAACCAATCATCTCACTTACACATTATTGGGTCTAGAAAATGGGCTTGTATATCATTTTCCTTTCTGGTTTTGTCTTAGATGAGTTTTTCGAAGTCAAAGATTTAGTAGTTTTCTTTTTTGTTCTAGTTGGTTTAGTCTCCTAATTTTATATAAAGTCATGTAATACTTCTTATTTCATAGATTTTATATTTTAGAGAATTTTAAGCGCTTTAAAGCTTTTTTATGGATTGTGTGATGCGATTAAACCGTAGGTGTGATGCTTAAGGTCTGTAGTAGTGATTCCTAGAATTATCTTTTTCTTCTTCTTTCTTTCTTTCTTGAATTTCAGCACTTTCGCAGCCCCTAAAACAGTCCCTAAACAGTGCCAAGTCTCATCTTTTCTCTCTTAAACTCTTACCCCTTTATTGCCCTAAACAAACACTTAAAACCCCTATATCCTCTTATTGCAATTTCAGCCACAAAACCCAACTAAATCAGCCCCAAAAGTCCACTGTTGCTGCTGGCCCTATTTGTCCTACATCACGTGTGCCCTTAGGGCACATATTAAGAAGCTTAAAAGAATTGTACATTCTACATGAAGGTGAGTGCAATTAAGAATGTACAATCTTTTTAAGGTTACTTAACATGTGCACTAAGGGCACACATTAACAAGGCCAATATTAAAATTATTATATTCTTCAATCATTTCTCCTCGGCTGAGAAAAACACTAATAAGGAAGGGTTGTGATAGTAGTAGTGCAGAAAGTGTATCTCATGTTGGCAAAGCACTTCCTCAATCCAAATAACAGCAGAAGAAGCTGGCACTGCCATCAATGGTCCAGCATCAAGAAGTCTTCAAGAATGAATTGCGTAATGTGATTTAATCTTATATTTTTATGATTAATTTTTTCTTATAATTTTTGGGGCTATTTCACCCTTATAAAGTATTGAGTAAGGTTCTGAGGCTAAACCACTTGATGCAGGACAATTAGGGACAGCAGCAAATCTAGGCTTTTGGGGCGGATTTTAATTGGATTTTATGGCTGCAATTGCAATAAGAATATAGTGAACAAGTAGGGTTTGTTTAGGGTAATAAATAGGTAAGAGTTTAAACATGAAAAGATGGGATTTTGGCACTGTTTAGAGGCTGTTTTAGGGCTGTGAACAGTACCCATGAACAGTATTTTTGGGCTGTTAAAAGTGCAGACAAGAAAAGAGGGAAAGAAGTAGAAGAAGAAGATAGGTCTAGGTATCGCACTTAGATTCCATATGGCATCACACCTAGGGTTTGGTTGCATCGCACAATCCATAAAGAAGCTTCAAACCTCTCAATTTTTTTATAAAATATCAACTCTATTGAATTAGAAGCATTACATGACTTTATATAGACTTTAGAAACTTCCTAAATCAACTAGAACAAAAAAAAGCAAACTATCACAATATCTTTGACATCTAAAACCAATTTAAAACTAAATAAAAAATATAAATAAAACATAATTGAATAACTTGACCCACAAGATAGCACATGGGCGACCCACACAACTCATATACCAAAATTCTGCAAATTACAAAAATATCCCTAACCTTAAAAATCCTAGAAACATAAAATAATTATAAAATAAGACACTAATAATATTATATTTTCTATAGTTCTTATCGGTTTCTCTTTGAAACCTTCCCAATTTCCCAATATTACTGCTTCTTTGAATTTACTCTTTCTTGAGCTTCTTGTACTTTGCATCATTCTCCCTTGGTTGGAAAAAACTCGACTTTGAGTTTTAAAGTGTTGAAGTATAAGAATCTACAAGTTTTGAAATTGTATCCATGGCTTCACATTAAAATCTTCAAGTTGGCAGCATCGATTCTTCTTCATTGGAGCTAGCAATGAAAGCAACAAGATATTTTCAGCTCTAAAGCTGAATTTTTCTGGAATGACAAAATCAATTGAAGTAGAAGATGAACCTTTAAATTGATTCAAGTGTAGAGTTGCAAAATTCTGCCCATCCCTTCCATTCTCTTTTGGCTTTGCAATGTACTACTTGCAATCAATTTGAATGTTGTTTCTTGTATCAACAATCATGGATTCCATATTCTCAGCCTTTTCCTCAATCAAAATGTTGTCATGCAATTCAACCTTGACATCCTGTTGAATTAAATCAGCACCTATCATTGTTTCTGGCATGTTATACTCACTCAAATTTGCATTATGTGGTGATGGGTTAGGCAATTGTGACTCTAATATAGGATCAATATCATGCTGGACATTATGCACGGGTAGAGGTTCATTAGATAACTTTGTTGGCACCAAATTAGAAAATTTTGGCAACACATTGGTGACTTTTAAAGGCATATTTTTCACAGCACTAGCAGCTAGTTGCTTTGATTCTTCAGTCCCTACAGCTTCCCTAGCATCCAATTCCTCGTTTTCGACTCTAGCCTTTACTTGAGTAATAACTAAATCTGCTTGAGGTGCTTTTGGATCATCAATAAGTGCCTCGTTATCTTTCAAAATCTGGTCATCTTTCATCTTAGGAAAATTCTAAACATATTCATTGGCTTGCAAGTTCAATTGTGTACGATTTCCATCCCTAAGAACAATCTTTGGTTTTCCTGCAACTTCTTGTGGCTTTTCAGCATCTTCTTATGGCACTTTAGCCCTTGGTTTAGGAGTTTTTGTTGGTTTCTCTTGTTGGACAGTCTTTCCATTATGCGCAGGCTTTAAAATTGTAGATTTCTCCTTCAATTTTACAAAAAATTCAAATTGTATAACCGTTTCAATAGCATCTTTGAGATCTTCTAAATATGCATGAGACATCTTTGTTTTAATTCCAAATCTCAATCCATTTTTGAAATGAGCAATGGTCATCCATTCACTTTCAACCAGTCCAGACTTGATAAATAACTCTTTATATTGTCTTACATAATTGATCACACACATATCACCTTGCTCAAGAGTATACAATTGATCAAGAAAATCATCTTGTAGATCCCTTGGACAAATTTTTTTCCTCTAAGAAGCGCTTTACCCTCTTCCCAAGTCAATCCACTTGTATAGGATCTCCCACAATGTGAAAATATCATAGCGGAACCTGAGGATTTGATACCAAACTGATGCAGGACAATTAGGGACAGCAGCAAATCTAGGCTTTTGGGGCTGATTTTAATTGGATTTTATGGCTGCAATTGCAATAAGAATATAGTGAACAAGTAGGGTTTGTTTACGGTAATAAATAGGTAAGAGATTAAGCATGAAAAGATGGGATTTTGGCACTGTTTTGGAGGTGTTTTAGGGGCTGTCAACAGTGTTTTGGGCTGTTAAAAGTGCAGACAATAAAAGAGGGAAAGGAGAAGAAGAAGATAGGTCTAGGCATCGCATTCCATATGCATCATACCTAGGGTTTGGTTGCATCGCACAATCCATAAAGAAGTTTCAAAGCTCTCAATTTTTTATAAAATATCAATTCTATTAAATTAGAAGCATTACATGACTTTATATATACTTCATAGACTTTCTAAACCAACTAGAACAAAAAAAATGGAACTGTCACAATATCTTTGATTTTTAAAACTAATTTAAAACTAAATAAGAAACATAAATAAAATCTAATTAAATAACTTGACCTACAAGACAACCCATGGGCGACCCCGCACAACTCATAACCCAACATTCCCAATTTACCAAAATATCCCTAACCTTAAAAATCCTAGAAACATAAAATAATTATAAAATAAGACTCTAATAATACTATAAACATGATTTTATATAGTTCTTATCGGTTTGTTTTGGAAACCTTGCCAATTTCCCAATATCGCCACTTCTTTGAATATATTCTTTCTTGAGCTTCTTATACTTTGCATCACCACTCATGGCCAATGCAGGAATGGATATTAAAGGGGTTGTTGCTGAAATTCGAAAGGACAAAACTACACCTCTCGTGCAGAAGGTGTTATTTTACTTTTTTGTTTTTTTTTTCTTCAATAGTTTTTGTTTTGCTACTTCTTTGTCTATTGGGTGTCTATGTTGTGATGAATGCACCATACAGAACCTCATGTGGTTTTTAACCCAACCAGTATTGCTTCATTTTGTTTATGAACCCTCTGTTAGTTTGTGAGGATGAAAATGGGTGATGTTGCCTGCCTTCACAAGGATGATAGGCATTTCTGTCATAGGTATTATATTGTTATTTTTGCATGTGATTTGTGTTGTTCCAACTTAATAGTCTTACCTTGCTGAAACAACTAAAAATAATTGAGATTATCTGACCTTTTGTGGAATTTGAATTCTTCGAGATAAAAGTTGTATCATGTATTTCTATTAACAAAACAATTTGTGCATTTTTTGTTCTAATTGGTTCAATTACTTGCAAGAATCTATTGAAATTGCAGACATTTAAGTTAACAATTATTGCATTGTTCATGCTCTGTGTTTGTCACTTATAAAAGAATGAAAATAATTATTTGGCTTCCCCATGAATGAGGTAAAGGCCATGTATATAGAATAGATTCATGATACAATTTAGGAAACAATATAAATAAGGAAATAATACTAAATCAGTAATTGACACAATCACAAATTATATACATAACATTAAAAATAAAAAGATTCTATATACTGTAATTTCTATATTCAAAACTCTCCCTCAAGCTGGTGTGAAGATATTCAACAATCGCAGCTTTCTAATGGATGATGGAAGAAGTCGGAAAAAACTCAATGGCTAGTCCAAATAAATGTTACCGAACAAATCTGGTAGTCCACTAAATAAAAAAAGGCCAAAAAGTGCTTAATACATCAGAACTAGAAAAAGCTGGAAAAAAACTCAACAGTTAGTCCAAATAAATGCTACCGAACAAATCTAATAGTCCACTAAATAAAAAATGCCAAAAAGTGCTTAATACATCAGCACCACATCCTAGAAAGGCAAAAAAAACAGGGATTGAACTGCCATAGAAGAAACTATCCGGAATCAATGTCGGAACAATTTAAGGGGTCATGCCAAACCGTTGTAAAAACTAACTAGAACTAATGTCGGGACAGTTTAAGGTCATGTTGGACCGTTGTGGGACTAACCAGAATCAATGTTGAGACAGTTTAAGGGGTCATGTCGGACCGTTGTAGAGACTAACTGGATGTTGAACTAGCAAGTGTAGCACACACATAACTTATGACGTGGTGCTAAACGATGATGGTAACAGATGACTGAGTGTGTCAAGGGGCGACTTATTAGAAAGTGCGCCACGGGGAGCGGCTTAGGTGGTACGCCAAGGGGGTGACTTGGGTTGTGCGCCAAATGGGGCAGCTTAGGTGGTTCACATGGTATATCACCAAATGTACCATGATATAGGTATAATACCTCTCTCAAACTCAAATAGGTTTGAAGATAGAAACCTATTTAAGGTTGAAACAGAGGGAAAGACAAAGTAGAGCAGAAACATACAAAAAAAAATGGATTGCTAGTAAAAAAAAAATATGATAGAGATATTTGGGATAGAAATAAACTAGTGGATAGAGGAAGAGATCAACACGAATTGATACTGAAAGAAAATATGGCAGTGGATTGAGTTGAGGTCTGGCGGGCGGCCAAGGCAAGATTGTCGGCCCGCTGGTGAAGCAAAATTATTAGATACTTAACCTAACTCTGATACCAAAAAGAATGAAAAGAATTATTTGGCTTTCCTATGAATGAGGTAGAGGCCATGTATATATAATACATTCATGATACAATTTAAGAAACGATATAAATAAAGAAGCAATACTAAATCAATGATTGATATAATTACAGATTATATATATAATACTAAAAATAAAAAGATTCTATGTACTCTAATTTCTATATTCAACACTTATTAGCAGGATCCTCCTATTGAGGTGATAAATCCTCTTCATAATCTTGATTCTATGCTTCAAAAATAAGAATTGTGTCGCTCACATGAAAAAAGAACCACGTTCCCAATTGAGATGGAACACCTCAAACATTTAAATCTTAAAGAAACCAAAAAAAAAGTTATCAAGCGAAAGAAAATTTGTAGTAGCCATAAGATACTGGAAAAAAGAAATGTAACTCAAATTTATTATAATATTTTATATTTACATAATTTTTAATTACAAAAAACAATTGTACTTGACATCATTATTATTATAAATAAGAAAAAAAAAATAATAAATATATAAATGCTTCTATGGGAGCTGTCAATCTTAGACCCTTCTATGTGCCCCCGCTTTGCCCCTGTCCCCACTTTGTGTAACTAAGGTTTGTCAATATCACTTACTCCTCATCACGAGTTACGACATACACTTGTTATCTTGGTGCTAAAAACATAAAAATTTTAGATTTAATTTGTAGTTGCAATTGAAAAGCCCAGCCCATATTTCTCCTTAAAACCCACGTATTAAGGAAAGGAAAACTGGAGTCTTATAACCAGCACAGATAGGATAACTCCAGGCAATGTGTGACACCTTCTAATACACCCTCCTGGACCAGGACATATAGTAGTCGGACAAACGGCACACCAATCACAAGCCCAACTAAGCTCTGATACCAAATTGAAAAGCCTAACCCATATTTCTCCTTAAAATCCAGGTATCTAGGAGAGGGAAACTGGAGCTTTATAATCAACACAGATGGGGTAACTCCAAGCAATATGAACACATTCCACCAGTTGCTTGTTGCTCATGTGATTCATTTTGATTGTGTGCTTACTTAGTTGACATATCCCTCATTGGCTGATATAAATCACAATTTTGACATAGTTTTCATGTGAATGACATTTCAGCAATAATTTGCTTATGTAGTTGGTAGATTTTATGTTTATTATGTCTATTGTGTCTATACTTGATTGGAACATAAGGCTTAGTTTGATTTGGTTTGGTTTAGTATGTTAGCTGAAGTTTATAAGTGCTTATCATGCCAAATTCTCTGGCAGGTATACGCTGCAGAATATTCTCTAATATGTAAAATTTCTGAGTACAAAAAGCCATATATATGCTTCATGGATGGTATAACAATGGGCTTTGGAATTGGCCTATCTGGTCATGGTCGCTACCGGCTCATCACAGAGGTCCGATTGCCTTTTCTAACAGATGAATTTTTGTTTTATAACTAAAGACATTGTGGAAGTCAAGTTATTAATTTTACTTATATGAGTTTGTTTCAGAGGACTCTTCTTGCTATGCCAGAAAATGGGATTGGCTTGTTCCCAGATGTTGGGTTCGCTTGCATAGCAGCACAAACACCAGGAGCAGGATCAGTTGGTATGCTTTCTGTTATTTTAGAATGTTCAACTGGGTTAAATGGAGGGAACGCTTATCATGTTCTCTTCTCTAGTTTCCACATCTTAGATTTTTGTATCGCATTTAAATTTATTGAATTAATGTTTAAATTCATCAATGAGGCACATGATGCTCATTATTTTTTAATGAAAGCAAGCGTGAAAATGAATGAGAAAAAATAAAAGCTGCAGTAGATTCTCTGTGATTGTCGCAAAATCAATCTTCCTGTACAATAACAAATGAGTACATATAGCTAGTATGGGTATTGTATTTACGGGGCCTATTAGATTACTTTGACTATTTCAACGAGTAATTCTTAATTTAATTTGAAAAAGGTTTTGGTTTGGTTAACAATAATTTTAAAGAAAATAAAATTAAAACCCTAAATTGAAAAACGATAAAGTGTTTAGAAAATTGAATAGAGATAGAGAAGCTAGCTAGGAAGCACAAACATCTCTCCGGAGGTGTCTGACACATGTCGGACACAGACATACGCCGGACACACTAGAAAGAGTTGGACACGCTGGGACATTTTGGACACGTTGGAGACACGCTAAGGACACGCTGGGGACACTCTGGGGACACGCTGAGTACTATTTTTTTCAAAAAAAAATTATAATTTTTAATTTTTTTACTAAAATAACATACTTAAGGTTGATAAATTTGGTAAAATTAAATTTTTGACATAAAATACATATTAAATATTTAAAACTATACATATAATAAAAATATAAAAATATATGTTTTGAATGTGTCCCCAACATGTCGTGTCTTGGATTTTTTGAAAATTTATGTGTCCATGTCACGTGTCCGTGTCCGTGTCCGTGTCCGTGCTTCTTAGGAACCTAGGGTAACAAATCCACCATTAGCCATACAATCGGATTGTAAACTTAGGTTCTATGAAAGTATGTCTTTGAAATGAGCAACTCCAAACTATAAGTTCGGTGTTGTTAACAAGATATATGAGATATTGAACCCACTGGCATGAACTATCTCTAGCCAGCACAAGTTGTCCACAATAAATTAGGGTTGTGGCACAACTCATCTAGCCCAAGCATAATCCGTCCAGTATTTCCAACTCTTAATGAAGAAAATGGTTGTAAAATGCACATTCACAATCACAAAAATGAGAAGTGCAAGATAGATAAAGCAATGAAAGGATATTCCAATCCAAAAGTTTTAGGGGGACTTACATGTACGTCCTAATAGGTGGACTTAGGGTTGGTTTGGGATGTTCTAAAAAAGTGCACTTTTTGACTTATTGGCTTATATGGGTTGGGTTTGGGTTGGGTTTGATGTGATGTGTTAGAGAAGTGATGTGATTTAAATAAGATAATGTGACTTAAATAGGATAGTGACTTTTTGACTTTTTGTATTATTTAGGTCATGCCAAGCTTGGCCTTATTCTCCAATAGGTTCTATGATAATTAATGGAGTTTTTCATCAAGTACTATTAAAAAACATCACTAATTGTTAATTTTTAACGACAGTAATTTTTAACTTTCAGCGACAGTTGAAAAATTCGTTATAGAAAAACGTCACTAATTCTAAGTTTAGCGATAATTTATAAAAACCGTGACAAAAAAAAGTCGCTAATTGTCAATTTTTAGCGACATGTGCAAAAAATCGTCAAATTTTTTTTTTTTTAATTTTAGCGATGATTTTATTAGGTCTTATTTTCAATAGAACTTGATGAGAATTAAGTCCAACTATTATGACCTATTGGTAGTTTACCCAAAGTTTTACAACTATTTCAAAGTTTACAATCATGGGAAACCCAAGTTACAATTCAATTACTCTCTAGGGTTTCATCAAAACACTAAGCATGGTGCTTAGCCACTCATGATGAAGAGATAAGACGCCATTGAAGAAGAAACCGCCATGGGTAAGCTTGTGGGGAAAATCGCCTCTTTGCATTAGCCCTCTTTCTCTGCAGAATGTCATAACCCTAATCTCTCATTTTGAGCTTCTATTTATACTTCTTGAGTAGGACAGGTCATTTCCATTCTGGGGCATGCCTCCCCATGATCCACCACACGTGTGGATTACTGCAGTATTGGTTTGAAGGTTCTGCACGTGCGGTGAGTGTTGACTTGGTCAATTTCCACTCTGACTACTTTTTCTTCTTAGGACAGGTCCAACCTGATTTAGATCAACATGTTCATAATATAAGTCAGGTTGTAACTGTAATGGACTAAGAAATATAAATTAAGGGCCTCATTGTGACACATTTCGGCCTTTATCACTCTGTCAAGGAGTTAACATAGTTTTGCTATGAGATGGCTGATTTCTTATTTTTCTTTTTTGTCTGCATATTATATTTTCTGTTTTACCACTTTTTTTAACAATTTAAAGTTTCTTCAGGTGCTTATCTTGGATTGACTGGAAAAAGGATTTCTACACCTGCTGATGCACTATATGTAGGACTTGGAACGCACTATGTACCATCTGGGAACTTGGGTTCATTAAAGGAGGCTCTCTTAGCAGCCAACTTGTATATCTCAGATCTTCTTTCAGTTTATAATTAGTATCTTTGTTTTGGTGGAATTGTTTATTTGATATATCACAAATTCACCATTATGTCATATGGATTCCATGCACCACCGCCTTATGTTCTCATTTGCCCAATATAAGTTACTAAATCTGAATTTGAGTTTGACCATTCTTTATATTTTACTAAAACCTTTAGTAATATGCTTCGTTTTATGCCTAAGTGGCGTGCACGTAATTTGTGTCATTCTATCACTTAGGTCTGTGAAATGAGGAGGCATCCACGTCTTGAGTGATGATGAGTTAGTAATGTTGTTTCCCACTGTATCCGCAGACATGGGGCTGTGAAGACACCACTTTTTTGACCAATTCATGAATTTTCATAGTTACTATTGGTGCTCTTTATTATATATGTACTATGTGGTCTGAGATAATTTTCGATACTTCTTGACATCATATGTATATATTGCTTTGCCAGTCTGCGGTTTTGTGCAAAGTAAAGAGAGATTGTTTCCATATATCCACTCTGTCTTATTCAAGCCATACATTTATTATAATCCATACAGTTCGCAGGATCCACATGAAGACATCGGAACAATTTTGGCAAAATACAGCAGTAACCCAGAGTCCGAGCCCCAGTTGAAGCAGCTTTTACCTCAAATCGTTTCATCTTTCGGTGGGAATAAATCTGTTACTGAAACAATAGAAGAGCTGAAAAAGCATCAACTGAGTACTGATGCCACAGGTGAGCTAGTTAATGCTAGTTGTCTATCTATATAGGAATATGTATACATCTTATAGGTAGCGTCTAAAAAGCATGGGCACGGACATGGACACGTGAAATGACACAGATATGTTGACACGGAAAATTTTCAGAAAATGTTGGACACAAGTGAAGGATACGTGCAAAATATATAATTTTATATATTTATTGTATGTCATATGTAAGGATAAAAAATTATTGTGTCATAATTGTGTGTCATATACAAGGATAAAAAAGTATTATGTCATATATATATGAATATTTAAGTCAAAGATGATAATTTTTAAAGTCTAAAGAAGGAGAATAAGTATAAATTTACATTATTTTTAGATTCCAAGTTATTTTATTCTAACTTGTAATATATTTTATGTGAATGTCTAATGAGTGTCGCATCGCATCAGTGTCAAACACAACACATTACTTTCTTAGAAGTGTTTGTACTTTTCAGGGTAGCATAGTGTCCATTTCATTTCAGCCAGCATACTAATTGCCCTCGTTTCTGTGAGCAGTAACAGAGTGGGCAAAGGAAGCCCTTACGGGGCTTGGAAAAGGTGCTCCCTTTTCTGTCTGCTTAACGCAAATATATTTCTCTAAAGTTGCATCTGCCCATGGAAAAAATGACAATGATCTATCCAATGTGAGTTTGGAGTTGCACTTTGATTTTTCTTTTAATTTTTGAATTATATAATAAATCTCTTCGGAGAGATGATCAGTAACATTTATTCTTCCCATGATTGCTGTACCCAGTTAAGTGGCATAATGAAAATTGAATATCGCATTGCTATAAGGTCATCCCTTCGGGATGATTTTGCTGAAGGTGTCCGGGCAGTCTTGGTAGACAAGGATCAGGTTTGCTTCTCATTCCCAGTCTCTTTTCACTCTATGATTGAGGAACAGGAAAGTTCTAATTTATCGATTCAAGGATTAATTAGATTTCATCTCCTTGACAAAAAATTTAATTGTTTCCGAGAAGAATTTAATCAGCGGCTAGTTAAAGCAATCAACACTCTTTAGCTTCCCAGTTTTTGTTCATGGTTTAATTTCCCCAATATTTTACCTAAATTGCACCTAATTCTGTGGGCCAGTGGTTCCATTTTGTTGCACTTGGTTAGGGTAGTACCAGCACATATGTTAAGTACTCCTCTATTTGGCTCCTCCACAGATTTACATTTCTTCTTTGAACGATTCTATAGATGCTAACACTCTTACTAAAAACGTACTAAAAGTACAAGAAGCTAAATATGATTGGTTGTCATCCCATAAACATTCAATGATAATTGGACATGTTTTAATAAGAATTTTAGTGCATGTAGCATTGCTCTTCTTCTTTAAGAACTTGAATTGAGTCGGGTATATTACGATTACGATTACGATTACGATTATGATTAAAAGTAGTTTAGGGTAGGGTATCCTACCCAAAAAAAAAGTTTGTATAAAGAATTTGAATGTTTGGCTTAATTAGTGGAGGAGTTAGGATTTTAGTGGAAAGGGGGCAAATATTAAGACAAGTTATTGGGTTAGGTCACTTTAGAACACAAAGTTTAGTATGGTAAAAAAAAAAAAAAAAATACATTATCAATATTTCAAAACTACTCTAACATTATACATATCACTACAATAAAACCATTTTAGCATTTAAGAACTCTCGAAATATGAAATGAAAAAAACAAATGTCAATCAAATACACATAATAAAAGGAAGTGATTTTTTTCAATTTATTTGTTCGTGTTCTAATTAATGGTGTGTTAAGTTTGCTGGAAAAAGAATGAGAAAATTTTTAAAGGTACGTATATAATTTTAGAGGGAAAATTTTGAAAACATTTTCAAAATCTTAGCTTAAAATATAAAAGTCCAGGGCCACATTCTCCTCCTGAAGGCCTCCACCCCTGCTTGTGATTGTCCTTTCTTCAGTTCTACCACCTGTGTTCTTACCTGCGGCGGACTTGCACTGCCAGTGTAGACAGTCTATCACTAGGTCTATGAGGCTAAAAACCCAGAAGCGTTCGATGCCTTACTTAAACTATGATGCGACTCATTGTACAAACTTTATAGTCCTTGAAGACTGCATACATATTTTGAAATTTTGCTCTCTCAAATTTGTCAATTTCAGATGAGATAAAATGGCTGTTCTGGCCGGAAATGGTGTTTTCTTTATCATTTTCTTACCATTGGTCTCAAGAACCGTCACATTTTTCCCTTTGATTGTCTTGTTTGTGCATTTGCAGAACCCAAAGTGGAACCCTCCAAGTCTCGAGGAAGTTAACCCGAGGGAGGTTGAAGCACTCTTTGAGCCACTGGCATCAGAACTTGAGGAACTGAAAGTTTGAGCTTCATCTGTTTACTTGTTCTAGTCTCTTTGCTTCAATTATGGTACAAAGAATTATTTTTTATTATTATTAGAACATATTGGACATTAGTAAAAATAAATCATATATTTTATGGCCATTAATTCTAGTATAATATTGCTGCTTAGTATATTTGTATGTACATGTCACTTGTTTGTATTTAGACAGAAAATGATTATGGGTGAGAAAAAATTGTCATATATTTTACGTTTCTGTTGTACTAAACGCCAGAAAAGGCATAATTTTTTTTAAAAAATATGTCTATTCAAACAAACGGTGCAACTTTGATGCCCATGTCGAATTAGGAGATCAATGATGAAAGAGAGCAATTCAGCTTGAAAATTTTGCCTATTTGGTTGTCTCTGTTTTGTATTTTCAGTTTCCAGAAAATAAAGGATAAGTTGTTTGCAAATTGTTTCTGAAAACAATTCACTTTTTAAGAAACATCAAATATTTGTTTCTGAAATTTTCAAAAACCGTTCTCTAATAAATAAATAAATAAAATAAAATAAAATAAAAATTGATATGAAAATGATGGATGCTTTTGCAATTTTTGTGATTTTATTTATTTAAAGAAAAAACCACAAAACCTTTTTGTTTTTCGAAGTACAACCAAACTGACCCTCCTTGCAACAGTGATCAACTCCATGCTCTCCACCTCTCCATCTACTGCATTTTAAATGGGCAAACTGTTCGGATCGGTCCGGTTCTAAGAAAATTTAGAAACTAAATCGGTCATAATGGTTCTTTAATTTTGAGAATCAAATTGAACCGTTCACACCTATAGAACTGGACCAAAATCAAACTGGAAAAATGGTTCTGTCCCGAATCGGTTAACGGTTCAAAAAAATAATCACTACTCCATTAAAGTAAAATGATAACTTTTATCTTATAATAAAAAAATAATTAATCAATACTAAAAAAAATCAACTTGTTGAAAGTTGAATCCAATAACCAATCCAAACATAACAATTATACAAGTTAACAAATTGTTGTTCCCAACATCAAAATGGCAAGAAGACGAGGATAAGACAAAGATGTATGAAAGTAGTGAATGACTTTTGTCTAAGTTCAGTCTTTGGAAGTGGGAACGAAGCTGTTGGCACTAAATTTTGAAAATTACCTATCGACACACATGTTGATGTGGCATGACAGGTGCACTGCTGAAATGGTATGGTGACGTGGCTTTAAAGAATTAAATAGAAGCCAAAAAGGCTAGGGGATTAACTATTCCAAACCAGTTGAGAATCAGGTGCTACAATTATGGGAACAAGACCAAGTCAAAACACAAAATTTGCAAAATGGTTCCTATGAAGAAGGGATATGGATAAGTGGTAGCTAAGATCAAGAAGGATCATGGAGGTATGTGTTGCTGCAAGTATAAAAACTAAATTGAACCCAATTCACAGATTGTGATATCTAGGAGTAGCTTCTATCAGTTAGCAGTAGCTATTTAGCAGCTAGTTAGGAGTAACCTAGTCATAGTTTCCTTGTCCATTGGTATATTTTTAGTTTATTTGTTCTTGTTTAAGTTCATGTAACTTGTAATAAGTGACAATTTACTTGATTTATATCAATTTAGTACCTTTTACTCGTGTTTTTCTTTGTTTATTTTCCGACATTTCAAGGCATAGAACTCAATCACATTGTTTGATCTTTTGTGTTTAGTAAACTTCAAGTATTGTTTGTCGATTTCTCACTGTCGATTGACCCTAAACTAAACTTTTGTGCTCCTGGCAAGAAACTCGTTGGGGAATCTACCCACCTTGAGTATGGTGAGGACATGGATGAGATCAAAGAAAACATTAATGGCAGCCATTCAATGGCTAGGTTTGATGAAGGCCAAAAGAATGGCCAAGAGGTGTCAAATTTGGCCAATTTAATGGCTCAACACTAGAAGAGTTACTTGTTGTGCTTGCTTAAGCGCAGCAGGCAATGGAAAGTATGCTTGAGCAAAACAACCACGAGTTGAACGCCACCTTAAGAGCTATGGATGGAGCTAGCTATAGCAGCCCTAGTTAAGACCTAACCCTTTTATACTCATTGATATGGGTTTTAGTGTCTACTGGTGTTGTTGTCATCTGTTTTAATCTTATGTCTTCTTGGATTTATGCTAAAACAAGTGGGATTTTTAGTTTTTTCGAAAAATGTTGGCTTTTTGTTCTTAGGTTCGCTCGAGCGGTGGGTTGGCCGCTAGAGGGGTCTTTCATTTCTTCTAGACTCTGAGTTTGTAATCTGATCTTCTAAGAGTTTGCATTTAGTGCTCGAGTGGTGTTTGGTCGCTCAAGCAGTCTATTTACAGAGTTGATCTTCTCGGAGTTTGGTTTCTTCACTCAAGCTTAGTTTTGGTCGCTCGAGCGCTGTGTTGTGTCTGACGCTCAAGCGATTTATTTGTATAAAGCTACGAGAAAAGATCTTTTTCTTACTTTTTCTAATTCTCTCTCTCTCTCTCTCTCACTCTCTCTCTCTCTCTCTCTCTCTCTCTCTCTCTCTCTCTCTCTCTCTCTCTCTCTCCATCATTTTTGTGTCCTTCAAGCTTTTAAGCTTGGATTGCATCTATTTCTACCCAATTTCTACCTCAGTTCCTATGCCAAAACGTAGAGCTCCGCGAGGGCTTCTTTTTAATTTGAGCAAATCGTGTTTTCGTCGTCATGGATTTTTCGAATTTTCTCCTCGTCGCTTCGAGAAGTAGATAGACATGTAGTTTTTATTGCACAAAAAGCATATTTGTTATGGGATTTTCACAAGAATGAAAAGGGGTTTAGAGTTTGAGGTGTTGGAATTCTACTAGCATGTTGTTGGTTGTTTTGATAATTTGGGAGGTAGTTAATCACGTATATGATGATATTGGCGAAAATCCTTAATTTGTTATTAAGGGTTTAATAAAATGAAAAGGAGTAAAATTGGGTGACGGTTGAGTTAAGTGTTACGGTTGCCAAGAGGGAGTTAATCGGGTCTTGTGATTATTTGCTTAATATTATGTTGTGTTGAGTCATGGTTGTGTATCAACAAATTGGGGATTTTAGTAAAGGAAATGGGGTTTTGGCTAAGGGTTGAAAGTGTTGAGGTTTTGGAACCACGGGCTTGGTTTTGAAAACAAATGATGTGTGTAATTCTTTTGCGAAATGAAATGGAAAATGGTTGATTTGAAATAGTGGAATTGTTTGTGAATGTAATCTACGAAATTATGTATTTAAAATGTTAGAGGTTTTTTCTTTAGTTATCAGTAGAGGATGACATTACTGTTGTTGAGTAGGTTATATACATGTATTACACTCGTACATTATTTATGTAATCTAGCATATTGTGATAGTGTGGAGGTCTATTTCTCTCCAGTTGAAATCGATAAAGCGTGGCACCTTGAGATGAGTTCCTCTCCCTTCTAGTTTGCACACAGTAAAGTGTGAATTGAGGTATGTTACTCTCCAGTTCAAGCCTGTAAAGTGTGGCGCCTTGAGATAGGTTACTCTCTCTTCCGGTTTGCACCCGGTAAAGTGTGACATGTTGGTTGCTCCTGTCTGGGTGAGGCCGGTAAAGCATGTTATGTTATGGGGGTTGTTTCATTAGCCATCCGTGCTTTAGGCTATGTTATTCACTTTTATATATCTATATGCACATAGATGTATTTTATTGTATTGCTGGAGGTGTTCTTTTGCCTTCGTGCTTAAGGCCAGAGAAGGTGGTGGATGTGCTGATGGGTATGTGTGAAGTAAGTTGTAACGTAAGACGGGTTATTAACTAGAATGTGTGAACGTGTTATCAAAGTAGACAGTGGTGTGATTATCGTTTTTGGGATGAAGGATAGAATGAGTGAATGATTGATTGTTTTAAACCATTTCTCTAAAGTAAAAAAGTTCTTTTAAATCATAATTGATGAGATGAAAAGATGATAGATGAGCTTTCCTTGAAAGGTGAAAAGGTGGATTTTGAGAAGAAATTATATATATATATATATTTAGGGATGTTTTATTTTTGATACAAAACTGTCACATTACTTATATAATATGATGTGGCGTATTTATGATCGTAGTTATCTGTATATTGTTATTATTTAGGATCATTTGGGATCTCTACTAGACTTTATGTTCATCCCATGTTACTAATCCTTTTTCAGGCGCACGTTGAGACATGGTTCAAGGTTGAAGGATCTTCTTTAATTGTTGGCCAAGGGGCCTTATACCTATTGGCTGGACGCCATTATTGTAAAGGGTTAAGCCTTATCTTTTTATGAATTAATGTAAGCCTGCGGGCATTTCTTTTAAGTATAATTCATTTTGCATTCAGTGTAAATATGAATGAGAGAATTTCCATTAATCTATGGACATTAATGTATATAATTTCCATATGTTATTAATGAAATTGGATTATAATAATGGTTGTGGTAATGTCATTCGGGTAATAAAAGGGAGGTGTGACAACCTGATATCAGAGTGAGCTGGGTTTGAATACTTTGGGGTCGTGAAAAGTGGGTTTTAACACAATGGGTTTATTATGCTTGGTGAGGACATTTGCATATAGTTAGGATAAGTATTAGGACTTTATGTGTTGCATTTATGTAAGCATGTGGCTAAGTTTCATGGATAGTACTCGTAGCCAGTGAACTTGCTTTAAGGTCTTGTAGGAAACACGCTTAATCAACGTGATTTCTGATGGGAATTCCTTGAGAGTTCTAGGATGAATAGTTATCCTTGTGGACTTGATTCGATTATGTGATTAAATGTTTAAACTATTTATGTGCAATAGGATTGTGTGGTTTTATGCTAAGTGTGTTTTGTAGCTAAGCAATGGTGAGTGTGTGCCTCGGGGAAGGCTGCTGTGTTGTTCACTAAACTAGTTTTTTCGTTTTTCAATTTTGGTTTTTGGTTTTTGGTTTTATAGGTACACGAGGGAGTAAAAGTCGTGTGGGGAATAAAAGTGTTGGTAGGGGCACAGTAGTTTTGTTAGCACCTGCCCTTGCAACCTCAGTTGTGGACAAGGAAGTTGCACGCAAGATTGTAAGAGAGGTGAGGGATGCTCTAGCTCACAATGAGGGGGACCATGGGTGTACCCTTAAGCTTACCAAGGAGTTTCTCCGCTCTAATCCACCTAAGTTTTTGGGGGAGCCTAAACCGTTGGAGGCAGAAGACTAGTTAGAACAGATTACCAAGACTCTTAATCTACTCAACGTCGAGGACGAGGAGTTGAGGATTGTTTTGGCAAATTTCCAACTGAAGGGAGACACTAGTATTAATGAAAATATGCGAGGATTTATGTGGGCACCACTTAGATCGCATTCACTGAGGCCTTTCTAGCTAAGTGTTTTCCTCCTTTCGCTTGGGAAAGATTGAGGAAACCATTTTTTGAGTTGCGCCAAGATGCTATTCCTTTAGCACAGTTTGAGATGAGGTTTACTAGTTTGTCGAGGTTTGCTTCAAAGTTGGTTGCAACAAAGGAGCGTCATCGTTTTGAGTTTGAGAGAAGGTTGTGTGATGATATCCAGGGAAAGGTTGCCAGGGCTATGTATAGGGATTACGTGGAAGTCGTTATTCTTGATATTGATCAGGATGGAGAGGAAGAGGCCATATTAGCAATTCTGATAGTTCGGGAAGGTGTTAGGCTTAGTAAGAGTTGGAGACGAGTGAGATCTCAAGCAAAGGCGCAGTTGACGCCTCAATCTACTTTTGTTTCTTCGAACTCGTCCTTTGGAAGGTCCAATCAGATTCAGGTTTTTTCGAGTCAGTAGCGAAATAAAGGGCCACCTACTTATTCTAGGTGTGGTCGGTCGGGCCATATTAGGCCTCGTTTCCCTCTACGTGGGCAGGGCTAATTTCAGTAGTCCAAGTGGGAATGATAATGATGCTATGGAGTGATATTATATCATTTTATGTAGGGCTTTATGCCAACTGATGTCACATTTGTATGTATATGTTGTTGTAACCCAAACGGTGGAGGCATGTATTTAATCTTGAACTTGCTTGTGTTGGGAATTGGTGAGGGGACTAGTAATGTTAGTTTTATCGGGTATCTATTATGGTTTCCTGAGTTTAGCATGTGTTGGCTTGTGAGCCTTAGATTGATTTAGAGTTACTTGTTGGAAAGCAGTAATATATGTTGTTATGACTGGTTTTGGAATGCAATGAGGATGGAGTTGTATGGTTCTAAGTGTGTATGATCTGGGGTGGTGTGAAACCTTAGAGCTCTATGGTGTTGGTAAAAGCTACATGGTGGGAGGTGAAAGTGTTTAAAGGGAATATGAGACTTATGTCTCTTAATGATGGGGGTAGTGCTTGTGTTTGTGGTTTGTTGAAAATTGGTGGGTTATGTGTAATGTGATTTAGGTTGTGATGCTTAAGTGTTGGGTGGCACTACTAGTAATTGTGTAGGGTTTGTGAAAGTGATGAGAATTTCCTAGTTGTTTTGTGTGCCCAGGGTTATTTGATTTACAATTGACCCTATCAGTCTTTTGTTCGTAATGTGAAGGGTGTGATTGCCATATAGGCATATAAGTGGTGATTTGTTTGGAAAACAAGAAGTGCTATGGTTTAATCTTGAGGAATCCGATGTGATTCAAGAAATATGTGAGATTATGTGCAGAACTCCATATCGAAGTAAATGGTGTTGTGTAACATGTCAGTGTTTAGTGCCTAGTGTAAAGTATTGTTGAAGCAGTTAGTTGGTTTGTTAATATTGAAGTTTGGTTGACAAATAGTCACCTTAAGAATAGCTTGGGCTGGAGTATAAGGGTTGTAAGGCGGTGAAGCATCTTAGAGTGGACTTGGAAGCATTAAGTCTCGTGTATGTGAGTGTGAAGCTTATGTGAGCTCGTGGTAATCCTTCTGGTTAGGGTTACATGTTAGGGCCTTAGTTTTTTGGGTGTTTTGGACCGATATGTGGTTGGTGATTGTGATGGGATGAGACACCCAAGAAATTATGAATTTTCCTTGTGCTTTATTGTGTTATTGGCATTTTGGTAATTTCCATTAATTGTTATAATAGAAATGTTGTGTTTGTATTGTGGCATCACTGTAGAAGTGATGGGTGTCGTTGGGTGTTGTTGGGTGTTGTTAAACTGAGAATGTTGTGGATATAATCTAAATTGTAATGAGGGATTACAACAAGTAGCTTATTCAATCTAACAAAAGTTGAATCTAACAAATCATGAGAATGTGGTTGATTATGTGTTATGAGTAACCCTTATTGTTTTCAGAAAATCTTTATGAAACTTTTAAGTTTTATATGGAAATTGAAAACATATTTTGATTGTGGACAGTGTAAGTTTGAGCACCTTTCGAGAAAGATTTTCAAAGAAATGAGAAAGGAAGGAAAAAAAAAAAAAAAGGAGGATTTTTTTTTTAGCAAGGATGTGTTGTTAATTATCTTACCTTGCATGGTTGGTTGGGTTGTGTAGTGACTTAGCTTGGATTGCTAGTTATGTGTTTATATGTTTTATTTTGAGGAAGGTTTGATGTTGTTGGGGCTTATTGTGCCGGAGCATTGTCTTTTGGACCGTGTTTTGTGGTGAGTCCTCTCATTTTGTGAGAGTTGACTGTCTTTTTCCTCAACGTGCTAGTGTTGAGCACTCGGTGGTGGTTTTGAGTGTTGTTGGCGGTTGGAACGTGGTTGCCGTGTTTAGGTGCATGAAGAGACCGTTGTTTGTTTTCTTGTCTCATAGACCCCAACGAGTTATGTGGGTCGAAGGGGCATTTGTGACCTCTTTCTTATATTTTTGTTATACAGGTGTCTTTGGGGCCCTGTCACGACCCAAACCCGCCCCTATGGGTTTAGTACCGTAACCGGCCAGTAATCCGTGATTACCGAAGGCCTGCTTAACAGTAAAACAGTAATACATAGTACAGGGGCTGGCGGAAGCCAAAACAGTAATTAAATAATGTACAATGAGCTGTGACAGTCTGTATGCAAAAAGAATTTTCATATCATATATGCATAAACAGTACAAAACAATATGTACAACATTTACAATCATTCAGAACAGGGACCCAATCCCTATTATACGGTACAATATCAGTCTAAACAGTTATTACAGAACAGATGCAGAGATAGACGGGGGAAATTAAAACACCCCTAAGCCATAGCTTGGCAGGCTCGGAACCTCGCAGTGAGGCACAGTGGTTGACTTGACAAAAAGGGGAGTCTAACCCACGCTCCTAGCTCCGGTCTGGTGCCTGAATACCTACATAAATATATAAACAGTGAGATAAAGCCCAGTGAATAACATAATGCGTAAAGGGGTTAAGAATGAATGTCCTTTCAGTAATGAAAACAGTTCATTAAATCAGTATTTCAGTCATTCAGTCATAACAGTCATATGTGGTACATCCATTAGCATAGCAGTACAATAAACAATAGGTCTTAAAAGACCGAACAGTCTATGATGGCCATCATAACAGTAAACAGAAGTTCCAAGATAGGAACTGACAGAGATCTCTGTAACAGTAACAGTAACAGTAACAGTAGTTGCCAAGGATGCCACAATACAGTTCAGAATAGAGGACATACATTCCTTCAGTTAACAGTATCCATTCAGAAACAGTGCAGTTTAACCATTTAGAAGATATTCATATTTGAACATATCTTTACACAGTTGTTACTCACAGAGTTCTGGGCTACAGATAAGCTAGAGCGTGTCTCCGGATGCCAACCCTACACAGTTACAGATTGAACACACACTAAGCTACACAGTTCGGAAAACAATAACTTAATTCCTAATTTGCCTCGGTGTGGTTCTACATCTATGTCCTCATTAAGATGCCTCAAACTAGGCCTAAGAATGCCTAGGATGAAATGAGGATGCAAAGATGCACTTTAAAAGCATTTTCAGAATTTTCAGAAAAACAGGGTCCTGCTCGAGCGTGTCTTTACCCGCCCGAGGGGAAATGCAGACAAAGGTTCCCCGCTCGAGCGTCACTTCTCACGCTCGAGCGTATTTCAAAACATGGCAAAAGTACTGGATGTGTGAAAATCACGCTCGATGGGCGCTCGACACCCGCTCGAGCATGTGACACAAGCTCCCGCTCGAGCGTCAATCCTTCCGCTCGAGCGGACTGCAAAACAATGCAAAGTGCTGGGAGCACGAATTTCACGCTCAAGCACCACTTTCCCCACTCGAGCGTGAGTCCAAATTCTGTTCGAACCTCAAGCTTAAAACCAAGTTTAAATGCTTCAAATTCGATTCCTTTGGGCCCATTTGGCCCCGTTTGGGAAATGGGTTGGCTTTTTGGCTTTTTGGCTTTTTTGGCTATTTTAGCCTGGGCTAAAAAGCTTGGTTTGGGAAGGGCTTTTTGGCTTTTTGGCTTTTTTGACTTTTTTTGTGAGAGAAGAGTGTAATGATTATGAGTTGGATGTGATGTTTTGTTTTTTTGGGGCTAAAATAGCCTGTTTTGTCTTTTATGGCTATTTTAGCCCCAACCTTCTTGCCAAACGACCCCATAGTATGACATGATTTAAAGCTCAATTTGTAAAATCAAGGCCCAAAGGGGAGGGAATTAAACCCAATTTCAAACCAAACTTTCAAGAACATGATGAATGTGTAACATGAATGAATTCAACAATTTTAAATCTTCAAATGCTAGCTCAATTGAGCCAATTCTTTCAAAACCAAGGTGAATTCGTGTTCCAATGCAAACATATGGACATGCATGTACCAAATTCCATGTATTCAACCTCAAAATGCTAGGATATAAGCATGCATGCATGATTTATGCTACAATTCAACATTATAAGCCATATCTTGGCTCTAATCTTCAACAATCCTCTAAATCATGCAAGAAGTAATTCAATTCATAAACAAGAAGGTAATTACTCTACCTTAAGTCTTACATTCAAGTGTAGAAACTCAATTTGCACAAACCCTCTACGATTTCTTCAAGTTTCCAAGCAAAATTCAAGATGAACAACTCAGTTCCCTCACTCCCTTCTCTCTTGGTCGGTTGTGCTAAGAAGTGAGCTGATGAAATGTGTATGAATGAGTGTAATAAGGCTCAATATGGTCTAAGGTAGTGGCCCACTCACAATGGCAAAGTTGTAGATAATATAACTTATGGAATTAAGCTCATTTTAATCTAATTAAATCATACCAAATCACATTTCAGATAAATACACCATAAATTCACATAAATTCTAATGATCATAAAACACTAATCGATTTTGGGTTCGGCCGCCGATAAGGCCTTCAATTTGATGTTTAAAGCATATAATACGAACAGATCATTTAAACGACAAACAGATAGATATGCATTTAAACTAACGTATTCAATCAGTCAGTTCAGTATTTCAGTCGATTCAATTACTTATCATAATCAGTCTCAGTTTAGCAGTAATCAATGGTTAATCGGTAAACAGTGGTGAGGGTTGTCATAGGCCCTGAGGTGTTCGACTGGGATTTGGGAAATTATCCCAAGTATGGATCTAGATTTGGGTTGGTAGTTATATCGCCTTACATTTTAGAATTTTTTTTCTCATTTCGGGGATGAAATTTCCCAAGGGAGGGAGGTTATAGTGGCCCAGGTTAAGACTTGACTCTTTTATACTCGTCGATATGGGTTTTAGTATCAATTGGTGTTGTCCTAATTTGTTCTAGTCTTATGTCGTCTTGGAGTTATGTCAAAACATGGGGGATTTTGAGTTTTCTAGGAAAATGTTGGCTGTTTGTTCTTGGGTTCGTTCAAGCGATGGATTGGTCGCCCAAGTGATCTTCCATTTCTTCTAGATTCTGATAGTTTGTATTCAGCACTCGAGCGGTGTTTTGGTCACTTGAGCGATCTATTATGTAGAGTTGATTTTCTAGGAGTTTGGGTTCTTCACTCGAGCCTAGTTTTGGTTGCTCGAGTGATGTGTTGTATTTGACGCTCGAGCGATGTTTTGTTCGCTCGAGCAGTCTGTTTATATAAAGCTGTGAGAAAAGATATTTTCCTTACTTTTTCTGATTCTTTCTCTCGCTTCTCTCTCTTTCTTTCCGCTATTTTTGTGTCCTTTAAGCTTTTAAGCTTGGATTTCATCTATTTTCACCCAATTTCTACCCCTAGTTCCATATACCAAAACGTAGAGCTTGGCAAGGGTTTCTTTTTAATCTGAGCAGATCATGTTTTCATTGCCATGAATTTTTCAGCTTTTTTCCTCGTCGCTTCGAGAGGTAGGAATTCCTTTACTCATTTTCAATATTTTGTTATAGATAGACATGTGGTACTTTTTATTGCATAAAAAGTATATTTGTTATGGGATCTTCACAAGAATGAAAAGGGGTTTAGGGTTTGAGGTTTTGGAAGTTCTAGTAGCATGTTGTTGGTTATTTTGATAATTTGGAAGGTAGTTAATCACGTCTATGATAGTGGTGAAAATCTTTAATTTGTTATTAAGGGTTTAATAAAACGAAAAGGAGTAAAATTGGGAAATGGTTGAGTTATGTGTTATGTGAATGAATTAGTGCTTTGGTTGCTAAGAGGGAATTAATCGGGTCTTGTGATTGTTTGCTTAATATTATGTTGTGTTGAGTTATGGTTGTGTATCAACAAATTAGGAATTTTATTAAAGGAAAGGGGGTTTTGGCTAAGGGTTGAAAGTGTCAAGGTTTTGGAACAATGAGCTTGGTTTTTAAAACAAAATGATATGTGTTAACTCTTTTGTGAAACGAAATGGAAAATGGTTGATTTGAAATGATGGAATTGTTTGTGAATGTAATCTACGAGATGTATTTAAAATGTTAGAGGTTTTGTTCTTGGTCATCAATGAAGGATGACATTGTTGTTGTTAAGTAGGTTATGTGTATTTATTACACTCGTACATTATTTATGTAATGTAGCGTCTTGTGATATTATGAAGGTCCATTTCTCTCTGGTTGAAGCCGTTAAAGCGTGGTGTCTTGAGATAGGTTTCTCTCATTTCTAGTTTGCGTCGGTAAAGTGTGAATTGAGGTCTGTTACTCTCCGGTTGTAGCTAGCTTTTCGTGCTCTTCGGAGGAGTTTAGTCTCCTTAGATACGATAGCCCTATAGTTCGAACTCCTGTGGTTCTAAATTTGGTTTCACAAGCGCAATGTGAAACAGAAAAAACACAAAAGAGTCCAAATCTAACAAATCTTTGAAAAATCGATTTTTAATCAAAAATGCCAAAAATGGACCGCATTGCCAAATTTCAGAATCGCCACCTAAATATTTTTAAGAAATTTAGGAAACTCATGACTCATGCCAAAGGCCACTTGTCCGTCATCACTAAAGTGTGTCAGCTCAAGAACTTAGGTATGAGAGGAGAAGGTCATGAATTAAGCACCCCACTCACCTGATCAAAGATCGGCTTATACTAATCATGATGTGATTTTTATGTACAGTATATGCTCTTGTTCCGATTATTATGCTATCTTTACTATGTGATGCACACAAATATAGACTAATTCACAAAATTTGGAACTCTTTAATTTCATGTTTGTTTTGAAAAGTGTTTTAAATATGTGCCACTTGTAAAAGTGACTCACATGTGCATTCAATCAAATTATCCCAACTTAAGGGAAAAAGCTTTCATCCACAGGCGTTCAAACAGGTATATCAAATAAACACTTAGCCTCATGGTGAACATACTTGTTATGGCAACAATTGCATGCATGCAATATGCTAAAGCAAGAAATGCTTACCCCAAATATTCGAAGCGAGCCAAAAGAAAGAAAATAGTTAGAAAAAAAAAAAAATGCATGATCCTAAATAATGCAACATGACTAATGCAACACATACAGTATGTAATTAATAGGTTCGGTTACTAACATGGCATGTGAGTCAATTCAAGGCCTGTGATAAAGCACATATTTGAATAAGGAATTTGAAATTGACATTGATTAGTATGATCCCGGACTCTTATGTATGCAAAACAAATGGATGCAAGTCATGGAAAATGCTAAGGAAAATATGATACTACATGCAATCCATCATAAGCGGGTAAATAAAAGGGAGAAAGAAATGGGGGTTGGAAGACATTCACAAATTATTATATATTTTCCCTCACGAAGGAGAGTCTGAATGTCTGAGTGTTTGAATTTTAACTAACTATTACAAATCCAAATAAATGAATTAACTACACTAACTAATTACGTATTAGAATTAAACTAACTAATTAATGAACTAGCTATTACAAATTCAAAGCTAATTAATTACAATACTTACAACACATTAATCTAAGAGCTATTTAAGCTAAGAACTACGCGCACAGCTGAAAACATCCTCCCGGAAACTCCATTGTTTTGCTACCTGAACTATTTTGTTCGCAGTCAGAAAATTAATCTGTTTTCAGCCCGTCCTCTGCTCTATTCTGCCATGAAAATGGCACTGCTTGGTCAAAATGAGGTGGCCGGCCAGCTAAGGAAAGTGGTCAGTCGGATGGTAGGGTGGCAGGCCGGCCACTATTTTTTGGTACTATCCCGCTGCAAAGCAAAAACAGAGTACTTCCAGGGAATGTTTATCCTCTCCGCCCCTCCCTATCATGAAATTGATCAAGGGAGGAGTAGAATCGGTTTATAAATCATTAATGGTCGCAAGGTTGTTGCATGATGATCTATGAATCGATGGGATAAAGACTCAATGAATAGCAATTAAAGAAGACCAACAAAACCTCCTCCCTATCATGGAGTAATCTCAAGGGAAGCGTTAGACATTGATTCTTGAACCATTAACATCACTAAGAGTATGTAATGATTCAAGACTCAATGGGTTTAATTAGTGTCCAATTGAACCCGACTTGATTTTATTCTCTTGTTTCTTTTAGTCCAATTTTATTAGCCTTTTTTAATTACCATTCTTTAATCATTTTAGTCCAAAAATGAGAGTTATCTCCACTAATGAAGAGAAGTGCCAAACAAGGAGTTGTTCTTGGCATGAGAGAGATGTAATGCCTTGATGAATCTCCAAAGAGATTGAACCATTAAGCATGGAAGGTCTCTTTCGCATGCCTTAAACAACACTCATTTGAAACGACTCTCAAACAAAGAAAACCAAGAAAGGAAGAAGGGTGCAAAGATGAGTATTACAAGTGTAAGCATATGTATGAAAGCTATGAAAATAAAAGCTATCAACTCAAATAGGTTGGTGTCTAAGGCCTAAACCACCAAACCTATGAGGACTACAACAATACAAGCCTAATATGCAAAGCATGAATGAAGTAAACACACTAAAACAGTCCTAAAACTCACAAAAATAGTGCTGGAAATACTTTGAAAAAGCCAAAAAAAGTAAGCAAAAATGAGAGAGAATTAAAGCTAGTAAGCAAGCCTAAGGAGGGATGGCTAACCCCTCCTATTTTTGGACCTCAAAACCACATATTTTAGCCTTTTAAAACTCTGAAAATCAATGGTCAAAAGTTGAGAAAGAAGTGGGAAACACAAGGACAAAAGCTTATAGAATAAGTTCAAAGAAGGGTGGTCAACCCCTCCACCTTTGGTAGCTTTAAGTCACAAGTTTCAGCCTATAAAAATAGTCCAAAAATAGTATAAAAATAGCAAGAAAAGAAAAAGAAAGAGTAGTGTAAAGAAGGCAAAAGTTATACCTCTTGAAAAGAGGATACTCTTTGATTCACAAACCAACAAGTGATCACCCTCAAGAGCTGAAATTTTAGCTCAAGAACCTTAGCGAGGAGCCTCAAATTTTTGGTCTAGGAAGTGTTTGTGTAGTGTATGTGTGTTGCAAGAGAGAGAGAGAGAGAGAGAGAGAGAGAGAGTGCTTAGCAAGTTTTTAGGCTTTGCTAATTTTTTCTAACCTAAAACCATAATAGATGATCAAGTATATATAGAAAAACGGGTTGCTATGTCAAAAATATATGTATTGAGCCAGCTGGTGCAGTGTATGCACATGGGGGGACAGTTGGCAACAAATATCTGTTCCACTTCGAAACATGGCTGGCCAGCCAGGTGGAGGATAGCCGGCCACTAATTTTTGGCCTGCCGGGCACCTGTTGGCCAACAGGCCTCTAGGTGGTCAGGTTTGGGGAAAAAAAATAGGCTTTAGCTCAAAGCAGGTACAAGGTTTCTAGGCTCTGAAATTCAAAATCGAGGCTCCTTGCTGAAGAAATCGAACGTTTGTACATCATAGTATTTCATCATCGAGTGTTCGACCTGAGGCGCCCAAGTCTTAAGGACTGTTAAAAATGGGGTGTCTACACTGGTTAAAGTCAGTAAAGCGGTGAGACAAGTTCCTCTCCTTTTCAGTTTATGCTCGGTAAAGTGTGACTTGCAGGTCGTTCCCATCCTAGTGAGGCCGATCAAGCGTGTTATGTTATGGGGGTTATTTAATTAGCTATCCATTGCTTTGGGCTGGTAAAAATGGAAGTGTGTTATTTTACGTTATTCACGTTTATATATCTGTATGTGCATAGATGTATTATATTGTATTGTTGGAGGTGTTCTTTTGCCCTTGTGCTTAAGGCCAGAGAAAGTAATGGACGTGCTAATGGGTATGTGTGTAGTGAGTTATGACGTAAGATGGGTTATTGACTAGAATGTGTGAACGTGTTATCAAAGCAGATGGTGGTGTAATTATCATTTTTGAGATGAATGGTAGAATGAGCGAATGATTGATTGTTTTAAAAAGTTTCTCTAAAGTAAAAAAGTTCTTTTGAATCATAATTGATGAGATGAAAAAATGATAGATGAGTTTTCCTTGAAAGGTGAAAAGGTGGATTTTGAGAAAAAATTATATATATTTAGGTATGCTTTATTTTTGATATAAAATTGTTACATTACTTATATAATATGATGCAGCACATTCATGATTGCAGTTATCTGTATATTGTTATTGTTTAGGATCATTGGGGATCTCTACTAGATTTTATGTTCATCCCATGTTGCTAATCCTTTTTCAGGTGTACACTGAGAAGTGGTTCAAGGTCGAAGGATCTTCTTTAATTGTTGGCCAAGGGGTCTTATATCTATTAACGGGACGCTATTAGGGTTAAGCCCTTTCTTTTTATGATTTAATGTAAGCATGCGGGCATTTCTTTTAAGTATAATTAATTTTGCATTTAATATAGATACGAATGAGAGAATTTCCAATTCTTATGGACGTTAATGTATATAGATTACGCATGTTATTAATAAAATTGGATTATAATAATAGTTGTGGTAATGTCATTAAGGTAATAAAAGTGGGGTGTGACACTAGCCTTGGGTTTAGTCCACCAAAGCCAATCAGAAGTAAAGTCTAGCTTAGCAAGGTACAATTTCAACCTACTATTAATGCTTAGACTTACATATCAGGGCCCGCAAAGGCCCAAACATTGCATGAGTCCACTTCTTATCATAGACCTCTAACTTTCCAAGAGGAAATGCAAGAGAGGTTTCAAATGAATCCAAACCAGGACTATGTTCACAAGGAAATAGGATCCAAACCTGGACCAGAGGGGTGGTATGGCCCCCCAAACCTCCTGCTTTTAAAGAAGGCATGGAGGAAAGGTCATGGTATAACCTATCTTTGTACAAAATTATGAAGAAACAAGAGCCAGGCCTATGTACGAGAGGAATAAACCTGGCCTCTAATGTACAATGAGCCTACAATCGACAGACCTAGGTCGGGTAATCATAATTTTGTTGACCAAAGGTTCAGGCAGTTAAATTATGAAAATACAGGACTGAGGGCTTACAATTATGAGTATAATCTAGGACATAGGTAGCAAAACCATAGTGACCAAGGGTTTAGGCAGCCTTATTATAAACCTCATTACATGGAACTAGGGGTATTTGCCAAACCGTGAAACTCGACCCACCTGACTAGACCGTCCAACCCGATGAGCATATGGACGATTTCGAAACACCCTACAGTCGGCTGCAGTTTGTTAAAATTAATTTTTCAATTATTGTTTCAGTCAACAGGTTTAGATATTTGGGACCCGTTGAAACCAAACCAATTAAGTATATATTGTAAAAACTTTACCTTTCTTCCTGTCAAGTTTATATTGGTCTTTGTAATTGCACATTATTTGCGTCACATGCCTATTATGATATTTGGAAAGCTATCAAACATGTTTCTCTTTTATCTAAACGTCAATCTCAAAACTCTCAACCACTTTATCTATTTTCCAGCCATTGTATCTATCTTTCTCTTATTCTCTCTCTTTCTGTCAACAGATTTCTCTTTTTTCCTTGTATCTCTCTTTATTGTTCCCTCATTCTCTCTTTTCTCTCTTAGTTACTGTCAACCACTTTCTCTTTCTCCTATGTATCTCCCTTTCCTTCATTCTCTCTCTTCTTCTTTGTCACTATTCTATCAGAGATTCAATTGCAACCTTAAACTCTAGTCCAAAAACCTTATTTTCTGATGATATAAACATCCAAAGGGAATGCCTCATTCCTTTTCACGGTCGACGACCTTTGAGCTTTATTGTTCTTGAAGTTTCAAGAACGATGATGGTAAAAATACACATGGTTGGATGCGGTAGTTGCATCAATTGATTTAAGTTTTGTTTTATTTTTTTATTGATCTAGATCTATTGATCCTTAAGTTTAGTTTTTTATTTTATTTTTAAGTGTAGTTAATTTGTTTTGGTATACCGAAAATCGTGCTTATATGGAAGTGTTTTTCGTTATTCTTTTAGTTATTGAATCTATTGAACCTCGTAAATCTACAATTGTTTTTCTGAATTTTTTGATATTTGTATTTTGTAATTTCGAAATCATCCCAATCCAGCCACCAAACCAAAGAAGATAGACAAATAGTTTCGAATTAACATGCAGTCAAAAATGATTGAACCTGTTTCCAAACTGAACAATTTCGGTCAAGCAGCGAGTCTGAGTCAAACCCAACTCGACTAGATCCGTGATCACCTCTACATTGAACCAGGGTGTAGAGGACCTGAGCCACTGTCACGACCCAAACCCGCCCCCATAGGTTTAGCATCGTAACTGACCAATAATCCTAAGATTACCGAAGGCCTCTGAAACAGATTAACAAAATAAGGGGCTAGCGGAAGAAAATATCAAACATACAATGTCCATAGAGCTGTGTAGACATATATGGGACAAAAAAATTTAACCTTATACGCATATGTTTGACGCCATATATATACATTAGTCCTTCGTCACCTTCATATACAGATTAAACAAAATGGGACTTAGCCCAGTATACAGAGTATGCAAAAACTTGTTCAGATACAAACAAAAAGAAATGAAAATCTTCAACTGAATTCACAAATTCAACCACTCAAAGCATTTCGGGAACCTCCTCGGGAGGCGCACAGGTTGGCCGGCATAAAACAGATCTAGGCAGTAGCTTGGGCCTGATCATGCGCCTCCTACATACATAACTAATACAGTGAACTGGAGCCTAGTGAATAATAACCGAGTAAAGGTTTTATAAATGATGTCCATGACAGATTCAGAAATCAAAAATCAATTCAGAAATAAATTCATATTCATATCAAACTCGCACAGATAATTATAAGTGGTACATCCAATAGCGCTAACAGATGACTCATGATTACATAAGACGGTACAGATGACCCATGAAGGGACCAAATAACCCATTAAAGGGACGTATACAAAGCAGATAAACAGTTATGCATAACTAACCCTGGTACCAGGTAATATATAACATATCATATGATGCTAAGGATGCCACGATACATTTCAAAAATAGGACAATCATTCATTTATACAGAAAATATCATTTCAGAAAACAGAGCTTATCATATCATTTCATTCAAAAAATACTTAGAGTCAAACATAACTTTATAAAGTTGTCACTCAAAGATAACTCCAAAAGCAGAACAAATAGATCAGACAATTTAGATGGACTATGGCGCGTGACTTACACAGATACATAACAGATACACATTGAAACACAAGCTCTGATGGTGCTTAAACTTATTACTCTTCTTTCTTGGTGTGTTTCTAATCCTTATCCTCCTTATTATGGCTTAATCATGGCCTAGGAATGCCTTAGATGCAACAATGATGCAAAAATGCACTTTGAAACACTTAGCTAAATTTCTAAAAATAGAGCAGTTTGCTCAAGCGAAGCTCTGGTCGCTCGAACGGTCTACAAAGTCTGTAAAAGTACTGGATGCTCGATTTTCAAGCTCGATAGTCGCTCGATAATCACTCGAGCCATGTACTGAAAAAAGAATGTTTGTTTGAGCGTACAATTGGTTGCTCGAGCCACCGTGCAATAGTCAGCAAAACTTCTGAAAGCTCGAATTTTACATTCGAGTGAAGCTTTGGTCGCTCGAGCGATGCGACCAAATTCTAGAATTTCCATATTACTGTTCAAAATACAAAACTCAATTACAAAGTTTCAAAACACATTCTTTAGACCAAAAACTTAAGAAAACATGTAGAAACTCATAACACATCATGACTTGAAAACGATTTCTTAAAATCAAGCCCAAAAGCATTGACAATTATCCAAAACTCAACTTGAAACTCAATATATAGAACATGCATGAATTGATATGAGTTCTTTTCTTCCAAAACATGAACTATTGAGGTAATTTGGTATGAAACTTCATGAATTCTCAAAACAAAGTCAAGATGAACACATGCATGTGGGAATTCTTTGAAATCAAACTCAAATTGTGATGAAATGGACATGCATGCATGGAATGCTATTTTCTTTTTACTTCTAAGCTCAATTCTCATGTTTTAACACTAAAACCACTTGAATTCATACACTAATGTCTTAATTACAAAGTTTACAAGTTTGATTCTTACCTAGAGTTCTTAATTCTCTTGAATTCTAGCAATTCTTGCTTAATTCCTCCAATTTCTTCACAATGGGCTTACAATTCCCCTTTTTCTTGTTTGATCTCTCTCTCTCTCTCTCTCTCTCTCTCTCTCTCTCTCTCTCTCTCTCTCTCTTTCTTCTTGTTCTTCTTCTTTCTCACATTTGGAGTCTCAAGGATGATGAAATGAGGGTGTAATGGAATGGACTAGCATCAAATTAGCCTTACATAGGCTTGGTTAGGCTAAATTAATTAATCCTTGATTAAACTAATCAATTACAATTATTTTATTCTAATTATTTGATTTCGAATTAGATTTCAATTAAACCTACCATAAAATTTTAAAAATTCTCAATTACATGATGACCTAATGTAGACACCCAATTTTTGACGGCCCTTACGACTTGGACGTCATCGCTTGTACACCCAATGATGAGTCTATATGCTTGTTAAGTGCTCGAAGTCCTTAGCGGAATGCCACAGTTTTGAGCCTTTCAAACCCTACACCCCTGTTGCCTTGTTTTTGGACCAAACCTTGGATTTTCAAGCCTGCAACCTCTGGTGGCTTGCTGGCCACCTCTATGGGCTGTCGGCCATTGCTCATGGTTGTCGGCCACTGATGTGGTCGTGCCTTTCGTAGATATTTTATGACAGCTGTGCCAACTATTTGCACAAATGCTTGCATATGCTCCCACGTGTATGGTTGGATGTTTCTGAGGGAGTTTCATGCTTCTCTATATGTAGAGGGCCTCCCCTCTTGCCATGGGGTTAGAAAAATTTTGGAGCAAAATTTTTCCTCTCTCTTTACAATTCTCTCTCTCTCTCTCTCTCTCTCTCTCTCTCTCTCTTGCAAATTTCAAAACCGTTGCCTATACACTCTTAACCAAACCTCTCCATCTTTGAGCTGAGGTATCTTTGAGCCTTGTTTGGGCTCTTGAGGGTATGTTTGTCTTGTTTTATTGCTTGAAAGTGATCTCCTCTTCAAGAGGTATAAAACTTTGTCTCTTTACTTATTGTATTTACTCTTTTTCTTACTATTTTCTAACTATTTTGGGGCTATAAAAACTTTGTATTTTTGGGCTAAAACTTGGGTTTTAAGGCCAATAAAGATTGAGGGGCGGTTCACCCTTCTTAAGACTTTGCTTTCAAGGCCTTTACCATTGTGTTTCCCACCTTTACACTATCTTTTTTTGAGCTTTTAAACACTAATTTTCAGAGTTATTTCAGTGACTAAAATCATCTTTTAAAGTCCAAAATTGGAGGGGTTAGTCTTCTCTCCTTGTGTTTTGCATACTAACCTAGCATGATCCATGTTTTAGCTTATTATTCTAGCTATTTTTGTCTTAATTTCAGCATATTTTAGAACTTATTTAAGACTATTTTAGGACTGTTTTTAAGTGTTTGTTACATTTGAGCTTTGTTTTGCATGCTTATAGCGTAATTGTCCTCATAAGCTTGGTGTTTTAGGCATTAGACACCATCTTCTTTGAGTTGATAGTATTTATTTATGGCTTTCCATACTTGTGATCACTCTTAATCACCTCTGCAACATCCCTCTTTTCTTGGCTTTTGTTTTGCTTTCAAAGTGGTTTCAAACTACTTGTTTGTTTAAGCATGAGATTGATATGTCATGCTTAATGGTTTAATCCCTTTGGGGATTCATTACCAACGGTATGATGTCTCTTTCATGCCCAAAGAAACTCTTGGTTTGAGCCATCTTTCCATTAGAGGACTTAAATTCACCTTTGGACACAATTGACTAAAGAATGAATGGTAATCTAAAATGAAGTAATAAAATTGAGGTTAAAAAGGTGTAAGATAATAACTTGTTTGGGTTCAATCAAACGTTAATTGAACCCTTGAGTCTTGAGTCGTTTCATACTTATTAGTGATAAAAACGGTTCAAGATTCATTGTCAACTACTTACCTTGATCTTTCATGATATAGAGGTGGTTTTGAGAGTCTTGTTTTATTGCATTCATTGAATTTGCACACTTGATTCATAAGCCATCATGCAATGAAATTGCATCCATTGGTGGTTTGTGAATCAAATTTACTACTCATTTGAGCTGTTCAAATGAAAAGGAGGGGTACATTATGCAAACAAATCCTTGAGAATACACTGTCTCTACTCTGTTTGCTCTCTGTTACAGCAGGACAACCCAGTCAGTATGGCTGGCAGGCCATCATCAGTGGATGACAAGCCCTCTGCTGGCCACTAGTGCAAAATTAAGCAGTGTCCTTTTGAAGCAGAACAGAGTTGGTTTGGAGGTGGAAATCAATGCAAATGTTCTACTGTGTAACAAAGGCATTCAGCAGTAGAAACAGTGGCTTTTTTTGGTGGAAACCGCATTCATGCATGAGCCCTCCGTCGATCCTCGGGATCCGTGTTTTAAATATATTAGTATTGTGATTAAAATAGTAGCTTTGTAATTAATTAGTTAGAATAGCTAATTCGTCTCGTGATGTAATTATTTTTAATTAGCTAGATTAGTTAATTAATTAGTTCATTTGCTGTTGTAATAATTAGTTAAAATAGCTTAGCTAAATTATTCATTTGGTTTGTAATAGTTAATTAATTAGCTTAGCGCTTTAATTAGTTAGCTAGTTAGTTCATTCGGACTCTTCTTCGTGAGAGCGCAATGTTGTAATAACGTGCATGTCTTCCAACCCCACGTCTTTTTCCCTTTTATTTACTACCTTATGATGGTTAGTTTAAGGAATCGTGTTTTGTTTAGCATACTTTATGTTTGCATCCACTTGTATTGCATGCGCCGATGCTCGGTTCATCATTCTAGCTTGCATTGTTAGTTTAATACTTCTTTGAATATGTCCTCAGACCGCATGCTATCAAATTGATTCATATGTCATATTAATAACCGAGCCTAGTAATTACATATCGCGTGTGTTGCATTAGTCATATCGCATAGTTAGGAATCATGCATTTTTCTAACTTGTTTCTCTTATTGGCTTGGAGTATTAGGTAAGCCTTTACTCGTTTTAGCATATCGCATGTTGATGTTGCCATGTTTAGCATGCTTGCCATAAGGCTAAGTGCTTAGTTGATAATTGCTTAAATGCCTATAAATGAAGGCTAATTGCTTGAATTGAAATAATTTGAGTAATGTTCATATGCGATCACTTTTTCAAGTGGTACATATTTCGAAACAAATTTCAAAATGAACATAAGCCAAGTGTTGCAATTCTTGCAAATTAGTCTATACTGTGTGTATGCGCATCACAAAGTAATGCTAGCCTAATAAACCGAAACAAGAGCATATAATGTAAATAAGATTCATATCATGATTAGTAGTGGCCGATCTTTGATCAGGCGAGGGAGGGTGCTCAATTCATCTCAATTCATGACCTTCCCCTCTCGTACCTAAGTTCCCGAGCCAAGACAATCTTGGCGATGACGGACACGTGGCCTTTGGCACGAGTCATGGGTTTCCTAAATTTTTCAAAAACATTTAGATGGCGATTCTGTATCTGGCAAAGCAGTCCATTTTTGGCAATTTGATTCAAAATCGATTTTTCAAAAGATTTGCTGGATTGAGACTTTTTGGTGTTTATCTATTTCATATTGCACTTATGGAATCAGATTTAGAACCGCGAGAATTCGATATTGTAGGGCTTATTCGACTTCCGAAAGGGGGCACGAAAAAGTCGAGCTACAGTTTTCGGCGACTCTGCTGGGGAAATTAGAGAACTTGACTTGAAATTCATGATGTGAAATTTTATCTACACTTATATGTTTCTTTGCATTGCATTTGCATTGGTACGTTTAAGTCACTGTGTTTGCCACCTGCTATTCCTAGACAGTTTGCCGAAGGCTTGCCTAAAAGCTTGCTAAAAGGTTGACCCGTCACAAGCTCTGCCATGATGGAAACACAACCCTTGGATCTAGACTACCGCTGTAGCGTTTGATCCTCCTTTCACTTCTCGGTGTTAGGTGTGAGAGGTATATTAGGTAGTCTTGCTAAGGTACCCTTTTGACCATCCGGCCTAGTTACATATCGAAAAGCCATAGAGACTGTTCCAAACTAGGACAAGATGCTCACCCGAATACAAGATTGCGTGAAACCGCTTTGTTTGAATAGTGAACCCTAGTTCCTGACAAAACTCGGACAGGGTAACCTTACCTCCTCATAGGGGTGTTTTAGCTCTCACTTAACTGGTATGTGCATTATAGTGAAACTGTATTGGAATGTGCATATCAGTTGCAAGTTCGGTATCCATTTTGGGGGGCAGAATTCAGTGTTGAGTGCAATTTTACAATTTTGATTACATTTGTGTTGGTAACATCATTAGTTGAGGTGCTGTGCGGTTTTTTATTACTACTTTCTTTTTGTTTTATTTCTTTTTGCTAGGTAGTTTAACACCATAGCTTCAGAAAGTTCAAATATCCCCCAAGTGTTCTGGACTCGAGTCAGAAGGCTTTGCAAAGCAGAAGATCTTGTTCGGGGACAACCCATGTTTACTTTACTCCCACCGGTTACAAGACAGAAGAGAGTCAGACAGAGTTCACCGGTCCAGTTTTTACAGTAGTCACCCCTCAATTCACCTATATCCAGTCAGGCTGAGGGATAGTCTTTTACTTCTAGTGTAGCACGAGATTACTCGCCCATTCTGATGACACAATATCCCCCAGTCAGTATGGAGGAATTGATACATCATTTTCAACAAACAGTTGAAACCCTACAACAAGATGTTGCTTGTCAGGCCAAGGTCACAGCCCATCAGGCTGAGGTAATAAACAGGTTACAACAACAGCAGCTGCAGCCGGCCATAACCTTAACATCCTATGCACCTCCCACGGGTATCCCAACACTTGGAGCCACTGCCCATACTACTAATGTCCAAGAAAATCAAGGCAATCTAGGAGAGCCGATCCCAGCACAAGCCTCCAAAGCACCTATTTACCAAATCGAAGCTCCGTTTGAGTTTGAGGTTGACCCAACTGTACTCAAGGTCAACAAACTGGAGAAGTTATTCAAGAGAGCACAAAGTGTTAACTCCATCCCAAACATAGAGGACAGATATACCGACTCTGCAATGACATTGCCAGATCGGTTCAAAATGCCGCACATTGATCGATTCGATGGCTCCGGAGATCCCCTGGCTCATTTACGGCTGTTTTCAGACATCTTGCGGCCGATAGGCCTAACTAGATTACAGAAGCTGTCTCTCTTTGGCCGTACCATGTCTGGTATAGCGGCCATTTGGTATGCGAAGTTGGAGGATTCTGTTAAACAGAATTAGGAGGAAATGACCAAGGCCTTTATTGCTTACTACTCGTATAACACACAAATCGAGGTCACAACTCGTGATCTCGAGGTAACACACCAAGAGCCAAATGAGGGCTTCTCAGAATTTGTAACGAGGTGGAGGGCTAAAGCTTCAATGATGACCACAAGGCCTTTCGAGAAAGATCAGATAAGGATGGTAGTCCGTAATCTACACGGGAAGTTATTACAGAAGATGATTGTCCTACCTCTATTCACATTCACCGAGCTCCATGAGATGGGGGTTCAAATTGAAGACGCCATGAAACAAGGGCTGATTACAGATGAGAAAGAGCAGGCAAAAAGGCTTTTTGTGCATAGTTCCAATGCTACCACTAGTGGTAGCACAGTTGCGAGACCGTCAGATGTGAGCGTTGTCACTACCACAAACAAGACTGCCAATCCCTTTACCAACACAGCTCCACAAACTTCAGCCAACTCTACTCGATCCCAGAGGACCTTTACTCAACTCTACATGACCCTATCTCAAGCCATAAAGGTGTTAGTCAAAAAAAGGCACCTCAAACCATTAGAGTCTCGCCCACAGCCTGATCCTCTTCTACCCAAACATAACCTAGCAAAATACTGTGTGTTTCACCAACAGCATGGTCATGATACCGACCAATGCTTCCGACTGCGTCATGAGATTCAAGACCTCATTGACAACAAGGTGATCGCACCACCCTAGAAACCAAATGTAACTACAAACCTACTCCCGGCCCACAATCAAGTTCCCCCACCTGAAAATCTAAACCTAATCCATACACTGGCCATCCCTTATAACCCCAGCGTATATATTACCCTTTCCCACCTACCAAGACCGATGTTGTTCATTCCTGAAAGCATAGATCTGTGCATGATGGACACGTCCGCACTTCAACCTAAGCCTGTGGTGGTGACAGTTGTAGTAGAAGGAAGGTTGACCTTGGGGGAAGGTATGAGTCCATTGCCGGAGAGTTTTGAGGACTTACCTAATGGGGTGTACAATCCGAGCTGCTACATTGTGCCAACCGGTCAAGTCAAGTCGGAATTGGTGTTGCCCACTGTGGTAGAGGTTAATGTGGTTAGGGAGGATGGCCTGAGCCAAGGGTTGGATGATTTGGCAGAACTCGAGGAGGATTTAGACAAACTGCAGTTCTTTGACGAACAAGATCAAGGGGATGTATAGATTGGCTGGTTCGATTTAAATGGATCAACAAACAACTTTAGGTAGTTGAGTGATGAGTCGGATAAGGAGGAAGGAACTGAAATGAAATCGGAGGAAAAGGCAGCAGGAATTGCTATAATGGCCGGAAGAGCCGATGAAAAAGGAAAACTGCCAGAGAACACCAGCACGAAAAATTCAACTCAGGAATTGGGCGTTGTGAGCACTGTGGACACAAAACAGGAAGCTGCACTGAAGCAGTTTGAACGGGAGAGGGTTGAAGATAACCAAGAAACTATAATGGCCCAACACCCTGTAGGGGATACCTGTGATGTGAAGGTAATACAAATGAAGCCGGACAACTGTTTGTCGGTTGCTGAAGGTGTATGGTAGGATAATGCCGATTTGTATCTGGCCTACACCGACGAAGACTGGGGTGAGTGTCTTCCAGACAACATGACAAGAAATAGATCACATGACAATAAGTGGGCAGTATTTTAAGCCACCGCACTTAGATCAAGCTGAGGCATCTGGAAAAAAGAGAGAAGTTGAGAAGCAGAAAGAGAAGCAGCTGGAAGAAGAGGCAGTGTTAAAGCAGCTTAAGAAAATCCAAGCTGACATCTCAATTTGGGGTCTTCTCATGGCCTCCCGAGTACATTGACAGGCAGTACTGTCGGCAATGGACAAAGCTAAATTGTCCATTGACACTACCCCTGAACAGCTTGTGAGATTGGTCTTCCCAGGTGGCACCAAGCTAACTCTAACCTTTTCTGACAAAGAACTGCCGCCGGAAGGCTCAGCTCACAACAAACCCATGTACATATCTATTGAATGTAGGGAAAAATGGGTACCGGTGGTGTTGATAGACACCGATTTAGCTATCAATGTCTGTCCTTCCCACACAGTTTATGCCATCGGCCTTAGACCAGCAAACTTTGTGCCCACGACCCAAGTAATTCGGGCATATGATAATACAAGCAGGGAGGTCATGGGCACGGTGCAAATCAGAGTCCAGGTGGGCCCAGCTCAGCAAGATGTCGAGTTCCATGTCTTGGATATGCCGGCCACCTTCAACTTACTGCTAGGGAGGCCCTGGCTGCATCATGTGAAAGTTGTCTCCTCCACCCTCTATCAAATATTGAAATACCCTCACAGGAAAGGAGTAGCGATTGTTTTCGAGAATTCATCCATCCATCCCCTACCAGAGGTAACTACACCAGTGTTGGAGATCACTCATTGCGAGGAGGATGTATTCCTCTCAAGGCTGACTATGGCTAAGGCCCAAGTAATGTAGACCATTTTGGCCGCTGATGAGGGCATGTATGTCACCGCCCAATCTATCTATTTCATGAACAAACTGTAACATATGCCAGGAATGGGACTTGAAAGAAGTGACCGGAAAGGTGTCACAACATTAATAGATGTGCTGTACAATCCACATGCCTATACTCTGGGTTATGTACCCACCAAAGAGGACTGGATCAGGAAAGGAGAAGAAATCAAAGGCAGAGCCAGAGCTAAGTAGGCTGGGAAACACTATGAGCTCATCCACAAGCCAATCCAAGGGACACTGAATGGCCGCTTTGTTCAAGAGGGAGAATATTTCTCCTTTTGCGGCTTTCCCGAGCCCTAGATGAATTCCACAAAGCAATGTGTCCCTGGATTTGAGATCTTTTTTGACCCGTAGCTATAGAATAATGATAAGGAGAAAAAGGCCAAACCAAGTGCTGAAGCTGAACAGAGCATGGAAAATGAATCGGACAACAGCGAGCTTGGAGTAGGGACAGCACTAGCTTGTCTCCTTATAGATCCTGTGGCTGACTCAGAGAACTTGGGAGATAACCTTACCATCTCCATGATCGGAGAAGAACCAGGTGTGAACCCAACCAAGATGCATCAAAGGCATCATCTCTTATCTGGCAGCTAAAAGAGGGCTATCTGTCTAGTTCTGAGTCAGGTGATGAACTAGAATCTGATTCCACTAAGTCTGTGGAGTCAGAATCAGATTCTGATTCTTCTGAGTCTGAGTTTGGTGTTCCCAGGGGTGGTAGCCCGGATGCCAAGGTCTTGTCCAGGTCCTCTTTTTCTTTTGTTTTTGAGTCAGTTGTAACCGAAGATCTGGATCTTATAAATGAGAACGCTGCCGATTCTGAGTATTTCTCTGTGCCGCTTATTTATTATATTGACCAAGATTTTCAGAATTTTAATGAAAACGAGGAGGAAGGAATTCCTCTGGTTTTGAAAAACTTGATTAATCGCAAGGATGAGAGGTTTGCTAAACCCTGTGCTGATAAGATCATTGTTATTAATGTGGGTACTGATAAGGATCCACGTCTGGTCCAGATCGGGTCCACGTTGTCTTTGGAGGAGCGCGAGCACTTAGTCGCTTTATTAAAAGATCTCAAAGATGTTTTCGTGTGGTCCTATGAAGACATGCCTGGAATCGATCCTGAGATTATACAACATTTGATCCCTCTTGACCTCGAGGCCTAACCGGTCAAGCAGAAGTTGTGTAGAATTCGTTCGGATTGGGCACTGAAAATCAAGGAAGAGGTCACCAAACAGATCGAGACAGGTTTCTTGTTAATATCTGAGTATCCGACTTGGTTGGCCAATATCATCCCAGTGCCGAAAAAGGGTGGTAGAATCCGGGTATGTATAGACTTCTGGGACTTGAACAGAGCCAGCCCGAAGGATGACTTTTCTCTGCCACATATTGATGAGTTAGTGGACTTCACTGCAGGCCATGCATTGCTATCCTTTATGGACCAGATTCTGATGGCGCCCGAGGACAGAGAGAAAATCGCATTCACTACGCCGTGGGGTACCTACTGCTACCGGGTTATGCTGTTTGGGTTGAAAAATGCTGGAGTTACCTATCAGAGGGCTGTAACCATCATTCTGCATGACGTGATCCACAAAGAGGTCGAGATGTATGTGGACGACATAATTGTCAAGTCCAAAGAATGAGAGGGCCACTACATCACCTTAAGGAAGTTCTTTCAACGGATCAAGTAATACAGATTAAGGTTAAAACCACAGAAATGCACCTTCGGCATAACGGCAGGAAAAATGCTGGGCTTTTTGATCACATAGAGGGGCATTGAAGTAGATCCTTCCAAAATTAAGGTCATCTTAGAAATGCCACCACCAAGGACTCAAAAGGAGGTACGAGGCTTTCTGGGTAAAATACAATTCATAAGACGATTTATTTCCAAATTAACGTTGACTTGTGAACCACTATTTGGTCTCCTAAAGAAAGGGAAGAAATTCTAATGGGATGATCGATGTCAATTTGTCTTTGAGCAGGTTAAGCAGTACCTCTAGAATCCACCTGTGTCATCGCCGCCAGAGCTAGGGAAGCCTTTGATTTTGTATCTGTCAGTGACAGACACGACTATGGGATGCATACTTGCTCAAGAATCTGAATATAAGGTGGAGAAAGCCATTTACTATTTGAGCAAGAAAATGTTAGAATACGAGATCCGCTATACTCCATTGGAGAAAGCTTGCCTAGCCTTGGTATGGGCTACCAGGAAGTTGAGGCACTACTTGTTAGCTCACTCTATAATCTTAGTTTCGAGATTAGATCCCATCAAATATCTCTTTGAGAAATGAGCGCTTACGGGTAGGCTAGCCCATTGGTTGCTTCTCTTCTCCGAATTTGATCTCAAATATGTCACCCGTAAGTCGATCAAAGGAAAAGCTGTAGCGGAGTTCCTGGCAGATCACCCAGTAAAAGGAGATGAGGCAGTGGAATACTTGTTCCCAGATGAAGCCATTCTGCAAGTTGAGGAGGAGACTTGGACGATGTACTTTGACAGAATAGCCAATCAGTACGGTTATGGGATAGGTGTGTTGCTAATAGCACCCGATGACTCCCATATACCTTTAGTCTTCAAACTCTGGTTCAAGGTGTCCAATAATGAAGCAGAGTATGAAGCATGTATCGTTGGTTTAGAAGCCACCCTAGACCTAGGGGCAAAAAGATTGGATGTTATCGGGGACTCGAACTTAGTTATTTTTCAAGCAAAAGAAGACTGGAAAGTCAAAGAAGAAAAGATGAAGGTTTATCACCAGAACCTGGATGTTCTAATTCCTAGGTTTGAAAAGCTGACTTTTACATATCTACTGAGAGAGAACAACAGGTTCGCTGATGCTTTAGTAACTCTATGTTCTATGGTAGACATCCCACTTGGAGTCCGGATGCGTCCGATTATCATTGAGCAGAAATACACGCTGGCTTATGAAACTATCGCCGTAATAGATGAAATGCAAGACAAAAACCCTTAGTACCACGATATTTGGAACTTCTTGGAAAATGAGATTTATCTACCAGGGGCAAATGCCAAGGACAAACGAGGAATACGGTGAATGGTCATCCAATTTATCATCTGCAGAGGTAAACTGTATAAAAGAGGTCATCTGGGAATGCACAAGTTATGTGTCGAAAAAGAAGAATCAAAGCGCCTGATGGAGGCCATCCATGGAGGAGAGTGCGGAGCGCACGATGTGATGTTAGCCCAGAAGATTCTCAGGCAAGGTTACCACTAGTCCACTATAGAGGAGGATTGTATTGGATTTGTTCAGCGATACCACTTCAGTTAAATTCATGCCAATCGCATGAATATCCCGCCGTCAAAACTGTATAACATGACTTCGCCATGGCCTTTCTCAGTCTGGAGAATCGACGTTATCGGGGTAGTCATACCAAAAGGGTCGAATGGGCATGAATATATCTTGGTGGCAATTGATTACTTTACAAAGTGGGTGGAAGCTCAGTTTTATGCAGTGTTGAAAGTATCGCATGTGGCCAAGTTCATTAGAAACAATATCATTTGCCGATATGAAGTCCCAAACGAGATCATATCAGATAATGGCTCCCACTTCAAAAAAGAGGTGATAGACTTGCTGGAGAAATACAATGTGGCTTTCCATAAGTCATCTACATACAGGCCGCAAACCAATGGAGCTGTCGAAGCTGCCAACAAGAACATCAAGAATATCTTGCAGAAGATGGTTGAGACCTACAGGGACTGGCCAGATAAACTGCCATTCGCACTCTGGGGTTATAGTACTTCAATCCGGACATCTACGGGGGCAACTCCTTATTCTCTTGTCTACGGGATGGAAGTCGTTTTGCCAATTGAAATAGAAGTCCCGTCGCTGCGAATTATGGCAGAGTGTCAGATAGTAGAAGCGGACTAGCAACAAAGCAGATTTGAGGAGTTGATGCTGTTTCATGAGAGAAGGCTGAAAGCATTGTATCACGTTCAGGGCTACCAACGCAAAATTACCAGGGCTTTTAACAAGAAAGTTAAGTCCCGGAATCTCAAAGAGGGGGATATGGTGCTGAAAGACAACCGAGCTCCCATTCATGACCCTAGGTTCAAGTTCAGACCCAATTGGACTAGTCCTTACATCATCAAAGCTATCTGGTCAGGTGGAGCTGTTATTCTCATGGACTTAGATGGCCTGGAATTTTCATAATCGACCAACATGGACAAGTTGAAGAAATACTATCCGTAAGAGGCTCATTAGGCCGAAAACCCGGAAGGGCGACCTAGGCAAAAGTTAGAGCATGAAAATTAGAAATAAAGAAAAACTGAGCTCGCAAGGTTGAAAACCCTAAAGGGCGACTTTGGCAAAAGTTAGATCGCAAAAGGAGAGAGTTAACACTCGAGTTAACCTGAACCGAACTACATAAGGCCTGATTCCTATCTTCGAGATACGTAGGCAACTTCATCCTGAAGTTCGGCCATAATCACCTCCAACTCAACTGTCCTGGTCATGTGTCTGATCAGGTCATCTCTATTTGTTCTTTACCTGAGAGTTCGGTTGTGATCTCTACTCTAAGAGAATAGCTGGTTACAATGCAGAGTAGTGGTATGCAATCAAGGGGCATTTCTAATCTTTTGATTTGGGGTTGTACATCTTGAGGATTGATTCCATGCATGTCAAGTGGTAATCCTTTTCGAAAATGGTTTTGGAAAGTTTTAATAAAAGTTGATTTTCTTCAAAATTTTACCTTTTACAACTTAGACCATTTTTGGACCAAAAGGAAAATTTTTTAGTGCTCACAACTTTAATTTCATTGATTTCAACATAAAGCTCTCCAACTCTCTGATACAAATCAAAGTTGCTTTTATTACCAAAAAAAAAAAAAAACTTGAAAAGAAAGGTCAAAGCAATAAACTAGGGGCATATGTGAGTCAGGTGCTCCTGTGTCCTCTGTTCATGCTTGTGGAAGCTTCTGAAGCCAAAATGGGCCCAGTTTGTGTCTCATCCTCGAGCCAAGCCAAACACTCACCAAAAAGGGCATAAATGAAACTAGGGGTAGGGGGCCAGAAGCTCTCTCGTCCTCCAAGCAGTGAGGGTACCTAGCCAAGTGTGAACCACGGATAGGGAATGAAACTGGGTACTCTACTCCCTCCTCTGGGTGGGTCTGATCACGCGCGAATTGACGTCTGAACTGGAAAGGGAAGTAGAACATACAGTGCATGAGGCCGATCAACTATATGCCAGGTTGCCGAGCCATGCTGTAACTCATCTTGGTCAGATTAAGCCAAGGGTAATGCAAAGCTATGTTAGCAGCAAACCTGTTTGTACATCCAGTTGCACCATCATCTCTTATTCGAGAAATCCACTAGTCGGTGGTGGAAGAAATAACCTCGAGCTGAGTACTCAGGGCAAAAGTCCACTGCCTTCAGCTTATCCATAAGCCACACCTGGGAAGGGATGAAAGAAAAGAGAGATTAAAGAATAGAGAAATGTATGTTGAAAGAAAAGTAAGAAAAAGGCTTTGAGAGAAAAACAGAGCATGAGTGTCGAGTGATTTGAGAGACACATATGAGAAAAGGTAGGAAACAATACCTGAAGAAGTGGTGGACTCCCCGCGAATCTAGTAGTCTCTCGCAGATAAAAGGAATCTAAGCCTACCAAGGTCTCGGCTAGCGCCAAACCAATGTAACTCTTACATTCTTTTAGACCTTAGGCCACTTCGATCAACCGAATGCTGGATCCGCCGAAACTAGGGGCAAGAAGGAAATGTGCAAGCATACATAAGCAGCTGGCATGTTGCCGAAAACCTCGCCAGAGAAGGTCGCCTCTGTCACCGATATCGGAGAATCGATGAATCACGCTGGGTATGTCTAGCTCTCCGTTGTGGGCCAAAGACTGAGCCTTATGCAGAGTAAGCCCACACATTCGTCCCAAAGCTTGAGCGTGGCCAAAACGGGGCTGAGGCATGATTTCCTTATCGCACTGGGATTCCATTAATGCCTGAAATTCTTCAAGTGTCGGGCATATTTCTTGTCCCCTCGAAGCGAAAGACATGTGTAATTGGGCCCTAACATCGCGCCACAGCATGGAGCAACGAAAAACAATGTGGAGTACGGTTCAACGGAAAAAGTACATTTATGCCGAAACCCCGAAATTTACCTTTTTTATGCCATCTAAAGTGGTTATCCAATCCACGAGCTTTTTGGCAAAGAATGGCTCCATTTGTGGAAAAAATTGCAGCTGAAATAAGGTCCTGGAGGAGAAATCACAAAGCTGAACCTTTTATAGAAGATAAGGCTGTGAGTGGAAGACAACTGTCAACAATCTGGAGGTTACTTACATTGGTGGCCGCCGGCCTCCTCTGGCCGACAACTTTTCTTAGTGATCGGCAGTCCCTCTTTCTGGCCCGCCGTTTATCTGTGTGCTGGGCAGTGTTGGCAGCATGTGTTTTGTCTCGATCTTTGTGTTTTGAGGTCTTGTTTTGAGTCTTTTTGGTTTTAGCAGGTGTGTTTATATTTATATTTGAGTTGTTGTTGCTTTATTTATCGAGTTGTATTTTGTATTTCACATTTTGGTTGTTGGTTGGCTCATTACCCGATTAAGAACATCGTGCCAATACAAGTGTTCAGTGTTGATTTTCAAATTCAATTCCATGTCCATTTCAATGCAAATATGATGCTCATGATGCAAAAATGACAACACTTTTCATAAAAACTACGAGGTTTTATTCTGATCATGGTTTTTACAAAAAAAGAGTACAAGTTTCAAAGCAAAATAAAAACCTATATGAAGCTATACATGTGCTAATGCTACCCAACAAAAAGAAACTAAGCAAAAAAGTACAAAAAAATCAGCGCCAGTCGCCTCAGACCCGAAATGTCCTCTTCGTCCTCTTCCTCGGAGGGGAGGACTTGAGAGCACTATCTCCAGTGGCACCGCTGTCAGAATCAGACTCTGAACCAGAACCGGTATCAGCTCTGCTCGTTGTCTCAGAGTCCTTCTCGACGTCGCCTCAGCTCTCGGACCCCGAGCCAGTATCATTGTCTCTACTCTAGGATGACTTAAAATGTTGACTCGCTGCCTCCTCGGAGTCACTAGTCTCAGCATCGTCATCGCTTAAGATGGGCTCTGAAGGACTGCTCTGGCCTCGGGTGCCCTTATCTCTACCTCGACTGTGGCTCACATCTAAGCCACGAGCTGGGGCTTGTCTCTCTTTCCTCCATGCTGTTGGAGGAGGTGCTACCGTTGCTGGTGCTGTTGATGCTGGCTGGTGCCATCGGTGCAAATGGAATTTGGAAAAAATAGTTGTCAACATATCAGCTACAGTGTGTGTATCAGATATAGGTATAGTATGCAGAAATCAGATGTAGTATGAGTACAGTGTGTGAGTGCAGTGTATCAGTGCAGTTTGGGAAAGACTACGGTTGAAATGCCAGTGTATAAGTGGAAATATGATAACATGAAGAGCAAACTGAAAGAAATTACCTGGATACCGTGCTCTTCTGCACCATACTCATCAAGGAAGCCACCAGCTCAAGGAGGCTCCCCGTATACTCTATAGATGCCTGCAAGTGCATCTAGATGATCAATGTGTAGAATAAACATATCTAAAGTAGAAATGTATGGGTGCAAATGATAAATTGTGGCCCATACCTGGGACGAGCCTCGAACTCCGACAAGCTCGTGTCTAGCCTCTGCCGGCTCGATCGGGATCTGGTAAGCAATCCCAGTAAGCCGCCAGCATGTAAGCGTAGTAGAAAGCTCCGGCCAACAGATAATCTGCCCAATAGGGGGAGCCCCTCTAGCAAGGGCCCTAGTCGCTCGAACCGCTTCGCCTGCTGCAGGAGCCCCTGCTCATTCGCCTACGTAAGCGCCTGTCAAAAGTGGCATAAGGAACGTCTGAATAAAGGTCATGTAATCGCTCTCTCTTCTGAAGAAGTCAGCGTCCAAGCCTACCATGAATTGAATGACTGTGTTAACATATAGGCTGTCTGTTGTCCTCATAGACTTTGGAGGTAGCATCGGAATGATCAGATTAGGCAAGCTCATAGTTTGGTGAACAAATCTCTCGCTCAAGAACCAATCCTAGCAGACTGGGCTGTCACGACCCAAACCCGGCCCTATGGGTTTAGCACCGTAACTGGCCAGTAATCCGAGATCACCGAAGGCCTGCTGAACAGTAATACAGTAAAACAGAGTACAGGGCCTGGCGGAAGCCAATACAGTAAATAAATAGTGTCCATTGAGCTGTGAAAATTTGTATGCCAAAAACATTTTCCATGCATTCATTCAGTTCAAACAGTACAGTCTATATACAATCATATACAACATTCAGTACGGGGATCAAATCCCTCGATAACAGTACAGTAAACAGTAGACGGTCTATACAGTAGGGGACACAAAAACACCCCAAGCCATAGCATGGCAACACGGAACCTCGCGGTGAGGCACTTAGGCTGGCTTGACAAAACTGGGGGACTAACCCACGCTCCTAGCTCCGGTCTGGCTGCTGAGAACCTACATATATATATAAACAGTGAGCTAAAGCCCAGTGAATAACAATAAGTGTAAAGAGGTTATGAATGAATGTCCTTACATTAATGAAAACAGTTCATTAAACAGTATTTCAGTCTTTCAGTATGTCAGTCAATCAATCATATGTGGTACATCCATTAGCCTATAAACAGTAGGTCCAAAAGGACCGGGCCTCAACGGACCCAACAGTAGTGATGGCCATCAGTCAGTAAACAGTATGGTTTCACAAGGAAACCGACAGAGCTCTGTTAACAGTCAATGCTAAGGATGCCACAATACAGTTCACAATACAGGACATACATTCATTCAATAAACAATATCAGTTCAATAAACAATTCAGTTCAGTATTCAAAAGATAACCATTTTGAACATATCTTTACACAATCTGTTACTCACAGAGATTGGGCTACAGTATGCTAGAGCGCGTCCCCGAGTGCCAACCCTAAACAGTAAACAAATTGAACACACTCTAAGTTTAACAGTTGGGGAAGTACAATAATTAACTTCCTATTATGCCTCTGTGTGTTCTACATCTAAATCCTCATTAAGATGTCTTAAACTAGGCCTAAGAATGCCTAGGATGAAATGAGGATGCAAAGATGCACTTAGAAAACATTTGCAGAATTTTCAGTTAAACAGAGCCCCGCTCGAGCGCAGGTTTCCCCGCTCAAGCGTACAGGCAAACAAAGGTCCCCGCTCGAGCGCAACATCCCCCGCTCGAGCGGACCAAAAAGTACTGGATAGGTGAAATCTCCGCTCGACGTCCGCTCGAGCGTGTCACCCAGTCCTCCGCTCGAGCGCCCAACACTCCGCTCGAGCGGACAGATGCACAGAGCAAGATGCTGGGAGCTCGTTTTCTCCGCTCGAGCGCCACTTCTTCCGCTCGAGCGGACAACAGAAATCTGGAAATCCCAGATTTGAGTCCCAAGCTCAAAACCAAATTCAAAAGCAATATTTTCGATCCTCTTGGGCTATTTTCTGGAAAAACTCTTTTAAACACATAGAATAACATGTTTCAAAACTCAATTTAAGAAATCAAGGCCCAAGGGTGTTTAATCAAACTCATTTCCAAACCAATTTTCAAGAACATGCATGAACAACATTCAAATATGACATGCATGAGTTTCAAACCAATTTCAAGCTTCAAATCTTGCTCTCAAGAGCTCAATAGCTGGAAAACAAAGTGAAAACATGGACTAAAGCTTAGACATGAACATGCATGTATAATCAACCATGAATTCAACTCCAAAACACACTAAAATGGCCATGCATGCATGAATTCAAACATAACTCAACCTCTATGCACTAAAACATGGCTTGATTCTACAATGGAGCCTAGAACATGCAAGATGAAGCTCAAGACAACAAGAAGAAGATGAATTCACTTACCTAGAGTTTCAATTACAAGTCTTGCTAGCTCAATTTGCCAATCTGTGTTACAAATCTTCAAGGTTCAAGCTAAATTCCCAAAGTTGGATTCAAATCTCTTCCTCTCTCCCTAATTCTCTTCTTTGGTCGGCTAAGGCTCTCAATATGGCTGATCAAAGGTTGTGTAGGAGTATAACAAAGGCTCAAGTATAATATAATAAAGGCCCACTACTATTGGCAAAATCGTAATTAAGCCCAACTTTCAATTTAACTCATTAAATCTAATTTAATCATTCCTAATCAGTTTTCAGATAAATATACCATAATATCACAAATATTCTACTGATTCCAAAACACTAAACGGTTCCTAATTCGGCCGCCGATAAGGCCTTCAATTAATAGTTCAAACATATGAATTCAAACAGATATTCAATCAATCAAACAGATACAATATGCAATTCAATAGATAACTTATACAATTTCAGTTCCGATTTCAATCAGTTCATTCAGTACTTCAGTTAATCCAATTATCAGTCATTATCAGTTCGGTTTAACAGAAATCAGTACGTAATTCAGTGGGTTATCGATAATCAGTACGAGGGTTGTTACATGGGCCCTCTAGCAGAATCCGAAAGCGCGATGTGCCCCAGGCTCCCGCATACTGGTCCCTCATCCCAGCCGGCATCATGGCCCAAGGCTGCCACACGATCTGTACATAGAGAATGTACAGATTGTTAGTTGTCATCAGTTGCCAAAGTGTGAATTAAAGCAGTTGTAAAGAAAAAATAATTGTGAGTTTCAAGTTACCTCGGCGGCGACCACAGTGTCAAAGTAATGGCGGAAGAAGGCAAAGGTCTCACGACTCTAGTACTGACACCGACCATCATACTGTCTTGAATAGGAAACCACCAGGGATAGCTCTTCCATAGGCTCTGGAGCAAGGGCTGGAAAATACGCATAAACCCATAGCTGCAAGAAAAGTGCAGTGATATGTTATTAACGACATGAACAGATATAGAAAGTGCAAAGCAGAAAGCGCAGAGCATGAATAGATACAAAAAGTGCAAAGCAGAAAACACAGAGCATAAATAGATACAGAAAGTGTAAAGTAGAAAGCACAGCTTGAACAGATATAGAAAATGCAAAGCAGAAAGCACAGGTGTTGAATAGATATAAAGCAGAAAATGTGAAATGAAAAGTGTAAAGTGCAAAGAAGGAACTAAAATGCATACCTCCCAGGCTCGCCAATAGCCACCGATTTGCTCTCCCCTCCTACGGGAGGTAGAGCTCATATAGCCATATAGGGTAGCGAGGCCAACTCCGCCCTAGTTGTAGAAGCGTACTCGGAAAAGGGTCACCAAGGCACTCAACAGATATAAACCCATGGTAAGGTGGTACCCAAGACAAACATCAGGAAGCCCCGGGCATACTATTTCATCTCCTTCAGCGTCTCGGGCTCGCTTTCTCGGAACTGCTTGACAAACCAACTGTATCTCACTATGGCTAGCCGATACAGAGGTGGGTGCGCTCCCAACAGGTCGATCCAAGCAGCCTCCTTCTTCCCCATGTCTGTGTCAAAGGGGATCGGATCGCCTCTTATTCCTAAGCCTGTGATCATGGCAAAGTCGTAGGGAGTCATCGTCATCTCTCTGGCAGTAGAGAGGTGGAAGGAGTTAGTAGTGTCCCACCACCTCTACACTAACGCTCTTAGAAGGGGGCTGCTCACTATGACATGTGTCAGACTAGAGCAAAAAAGGCCGAAGCCGGTCTTATGAACAATGTCACGGACCCCGGCAGGGAGCTCGTCGTACCAATCCCTCACTGTCGTTGCTCTGTACCCTCTGTAGACACAAGAGTCTCCCTGTGATAAAGAATAGGTGAATTAGATGAAAGGCAGTGAAAAAATATAGTTGGATGAAAGGCAGTACAAGAAATGCAGTTAAAAAAAAGGCAGGAATGCATGAAAACACAGTTCATACCTCAGTGGTGCTGGATGAAAGGTGGAAGGCCGGCTCTCTCAGCAGGAGGTCCTCTGGTACACCACGAGCAAAGTCACTGAAACGCCTAATGCTCCAGGTGGTAATATATGCGTACGGGGATGATATCTCGCCAGATCGAAGGGCCACACTCTCAATGGTAACGGCTCTGGCTTAAACTCGGACACAAACTCTGCCTCAAGGTCAGCCTCAATGCCCTTAGCCACCTCGCCAACCTTGGCAACTACCGACTCCTCTACCTCGACAACGGGTGGAAATGCAGGTGGAACATCTGCAGGAGCTCCGTTGTGTGGAATCTCATCCGCCATCTAGAAAATGGGTGAAAAGTAGGTGAAAAGTGAAGAAAATTGGAGAAAAGATAGTAAACTTGGAAAAAGTCAACCCTAGGAGAGAGAAAATAGGAGAAAAAGTCAGAGCTCGAGAAAGTTCACAAAACCCAAGAAAAACTCGAAGGGAACAAGCCTAAAGTGGTGAAAATCTTAGAAAAAGTGACAAAATCAAAATCTAATCGGTTCAAAATGTAAAGAACTAAGAGGGTTTTACGAAAAAAAAGTTTGCGTGGGGGCGGTAGAAAACGCGTATAAAGCACGAATCTAGAAAGAGAAAGTACCTAGAGAGAGGAAGAGGGTTTTCGAGCTTAGAGAAGTGAGGAAATGAAGTTTGAGATGGTATACTTAAAGACCCGAGTTAAAAAGTCAATTTTGTCCCAAATTTGCAATCGATGGCCAGCAGGCCACCATTGGTGGCTGGCACGCCACATTGGTGACCAGAAAGGGTTTTTGCTGGCCGACAGGTGGCCATCAGCTTCTTCTAGTGGCCAGCAAGTGGTCGGTGGCTCTCAAGTAGGTCCTGGTGCTGTTTTGTGCTTCTACTTCCTAAGTAATGTATGGAAGATTATGCTTCAAAGCTTGCAGCTGCAGTCCAGTGTGTGAACGTGTCCCACTTGTTACAATGAACGAGGTGTATCCTTTTGAACATGTTGTAATTCCTCCGAGAGGTAAATCGGAGGTTGTCATCAAATATCATTTCATTCATTTTTGTTAAATTATGCTTTTGTTCTCTTCTGTTGCATAGAATATGCATTTCACATATATGTATACTGCATGCGTGTCTTGCATCATTTATGATTTGTGCGTAGAACACGCTGTCAATTTTGCATAGAATATGCTTTTGTTTCTTGCGTAGAACAAGCCTTCAAGTTAACATCATACGTTGGTTGTCTATCTTGCATAGAATATGCTTCATGCATCTATCGCACACGTTCACTTTGTGCATCTATCGCACACCTCTCTGTTTTATCTCGGGACGCGTGAAGCACAACCTCAAGTGATTTTTCTTGTTTCTCAGAATGCGTGAAGTGTAACCCTAGGCGTGTTTTATCTCGAGACGCGTGAAGCGCGAGCCCGAGCAGTTTTTCTTGTTTCTCAGGACGCGTGAAGTGCAACCCTGGGCGTGTTTCATCTTGGGACACGTGAAGCACGAGCCCCGAGTAGTTTTCTTATATCTCAAGACGAGTGAAGCGTGGCCCTGGGTGTGTTTTATCTCGGGATGTGTAAAGCGCGAGCCCGAGCGATTTCTCTTGTATCTCAAGACGCATGAAGCACGGCTTTGGGTGTGTTTTATCTCAAGATGCATGAAACACAAGCCCGAGAGGTTTTCTTGTATCTCAGGACGCGTGAAGCGTGGCCTTGGGCGTGTTTTATCTTGGGACACGTGAAGCGCGAGCCCGAGCGGCTTCTCTTGTATCTCAGGATACGTGAAGCGTGGCTTTAGGCATATTTTATCTCGGGAGGCGTGAAGCGCGAGCCCGAGCAATTTCTCTTGTATCTTAGGACGCGTGAAGTGTGGCCCTGGGCGTGTTTTATCTCGGGACGCGTGAAGCGCAAGCCTGAGTAATTTTTCTTGTATCTCAGAACGCGTGAAGCACGACCTTAAGCGGTTTTTATCTCGGGACACGTGAAATGCGACCCCGAGTGGTTTTCATTCCTCTGTTTCTCAAGACACGTAAAGTGGCTCTAGGTGTATTTTATCTCGGGACGCGTGAAGCGTGAGCCCAGGCGGTTTTTTATTTCTTAGGACAAGTGAAGCGCGACCTTGGGCATGTTTTATCTTGTGACGCGTAAAGCGCGAGCCCGAATGATTTTTCTTGTTTCTCTAGACGCATGAACCATGAGCCTGAGCGATTTTCTCTTATCTCAGGATGCGTGAAACGTGACCTTGAGCGGTTTTCATCTCAAGACGCGTGAAACACAACCCCGAGCAATTTTCATTTCTCAGTTTCTCAGGATGCATGAAGTGTGTTTTGGATCTTTTTGCAGGCAACTTGTGTTGGTTTTAAGCTTAAAGCTACTCATTCATATGTTATCTTGCTTGTTGCATTTGTTATCACTTATTGTATTATCACCCATGATCATGAGTACTCAAAATAGCCAGCTTCGCAAAGTGTGTGAGTCCAGCTTTCAAAGTTTTTTGTGCATATCATTTGCATCTTACCCCAGAACTACGCTAGTTTGATTCCTTGCAAGGGGATACATAGGCAGCCTGCGGGCGCAACCATTTATTTCTGTCTTTATTGTTTGTCCAAGTCTTACGGCCTTGTCAAAATAGGTCATCTTCGAGCTTTGACATTCACTCATGTCATTTCATAACTTCGAATTCTGTCAAAGAAGGGCAACTGTAGACATCCCATTTTTGACGGCCCTTACGACTTGGACGTCATCACTTCCACACCCAATGATGAGTCTATATGCTTGTTAAGTGCTCGAAGTCCTTAGCAAAATGCCACAGCTTTAAGCCTTTCAAACCCTACACCCCTGTTGCCTTGTTTTTGGACCAAAACCTTGGATTTTAAAGCCTGCAATGAGCTGCCGGCCATTGCTCATGGTTGCCGGCCACAAGTGATGGCCTGCTGGCCACCATTAGTGGCCATGCCTTTTGTAGATATTTTGTGACAACTGTGCCAGCTGTTTGCACAGATGCTTGCATCTGCTCCCACATGTATAGTTAGATGTTTCTGAGGGAGTTTCATGTTTCTCTATATATAAAGGGCCTCTCCTCTTGCCATGGGGTTAGCAAAATTTTGAAGCAAAATTTTTCCTCTCTCTCTTTGCAATTCTCTCTCTCTCTCTCTTGCAAATTTCTTCACCTTTGCCTATACACTCTTAACCAAACCTCTCCACCTTTGAGCTCTTGAGGGTGTGTTTGCCTTGTTTTATTGCTTGAAAGTGATCTCCTCTTCAAGAGGTATAAAACTTTGTCTCTTTACTTGTTGTATTTACTATTTTTCTTACTATTTTCCAACTGTTTTTGGACTGTAAAAACTCTGTACTTTTGGGCTGAAACTTGGATTTTAAGGCCAATAAAGGTTGAGGGGTGGTTCACCCTTCTTTACACTTTACTTTCAAGGCCTTTACCATTGTGTTTCCCACATTTACACTATCTTTTTTTGAGCTTTTAAACACTGATTTTGAGAATTATTTGAATGGCTAAAATCATGTTTTGAAGTCCAAAATTAGAGGGGTTAGCCTCCCCTCCTTATGTTTTGCTTACTAGCCTAGCATGATCCATGTTTTAGCTTATTATTCTAACTATTTTTGTCTTAATTTCAACATGTTTTAGGACTTATTTAAGACTGTTTTAGGACTATTTTTAAGTATTTGTTACATTTGAGCTTTGTTTTCCATGCTTGTAGTGTAATTGTCCTCATAAGGTTGGTGTTTTAGGCATTAGACACCATCTTTTTTGAGTTGATAGTGTTTATTTATGGCTTTCCATACTTGTGATCACTCTTAATCACCTCTGCAACCTCCCTCCTTTCTTGGCTTATGTTTTGCTTTGAAAGTAGTTTCAAACTACTTGTTTGTTTAAGCATGAGATTGATATGTCATGCTTAATGATTTAATCGCTTTGGGGATTCATTACCAACGGTATGATGTCTCTTTCATGTCCAAAGCAACTCTTGGTTTGAGCCATCTTTCCATTAGAGGACTTAAATTCACCTTTGGACTCAATTGACTAAAGAATGGATGGTAATCTAAAATGAAGTAATAAAATTGAGGCTAAAAAGGTGTACGATAATAACTTGTTTGGGTTCAATCGGACGTTAATTGAATCCTTGAGTCTTGAGTCGTTTCATACTTATTAGTGATGAAAACAGTTCAAGATTCATTGTCAACTACTTACCTTGATCTTTCATGATAGAGAGGTGGTCTTGAGAGTCTTATTTTATCACATTCATTGAATTTGCACACTTGATTCATAAGCCATCATGCAATGAAATTACATCCATTGGTGGTTTGTGAATCAAATTTACTACTCATTTGAGCTGTTCAAATGAAAAGGAGGGGTACATTGTGCAAACAAATCCTTGAGAATACACTGTCTCTTCTCTGTTTACTCTCTGTTGCAGCAGGACAACCTAGTCAGCTATGGCTGGCAGGCTATCATTAGTGGATGGCAAGCCCTCTGCTGGCCACCAGTGCAAAATTAAGCAGTGTCCTTTTGAAGCAGAACAGAGTTGGTCAAATCAGTGCAAATGTTCTACTATGTAACAGAGGCATTCAGCAACAGAAACAGTGGCTTTTTCGGGTGGAAACCGCATTCATGCATGAGCCCTTCGTCGATCCTTGGGATCCGTGCTATAAATATATTAGCATTGTGATTAAAATAGTGGCTTTGTAATTAATTAGTTAGAATAGTTAATTCGTCTCGCGTTGTAATTATTTTTAATTAGCTAGATTAGTTAATTAATTAGTTCATTTGTTGTTGTAATAATTAGTTAAAGTAGCTTAGCTAAATTATTCATTTGGTTTGTAATAGTTAATTAATTAGCTTAGCGCTTTAATTAGTTAGCTAGTTAGTTCATTCGGACTCTCCTTCGTGAGAGCGCAATGTTGTAATAACGTGCATGTCTTCCAACCCCACGTCTTTCTCCTTTTTCTTTACTAGCTTATGATGATTAGTTTAAGGCATCACGTTTTGTTTAGTATACTTCATGTTTTGCATCCACTTGTATTGCATGCTGTAGACACCCCATTTTTGACCGACCTTAAGACTCAGACGTCACCGATTGAGCGCTTGGTGATATTGCATATTGTGCTCGTTCAGAAGTCTCAGAGTCTCGGCTGCGAGCCTTGCCTCCGGACTTCCGAGCTATTTCGTGTCTTGCCTCGGTTTGCGAACCAGGCTCTGTTTTCTCTTCCCGAAGGGAGGGAGAGGTCTCGTAGATCATCTCTCAATGGCCGTAGGCTACGTTTCATGGTCGTAGGCCATTTTTCCCGTTTGGAGCCCGGTTTCCGGTTTTTCGGAGCCGACGGCCGTGTGCCTCGGTTCGGGACCGCTTAACCACCTCCGTTTGCTCCGGTTTTTGGCACATATCTTATTTACTCCCTTTTGAGGGACACTGTGGTCCGAGAGACCAACTTCGTGGTCGAACACCACTCCCGGTGCCTAACAGTCAATTTTTGGGGCCTCGGACTGCGCATTTTGGCCCCCGAACCTTCATTTTGCATCGGTTTTCGGTCATTTTTGGCAGGGACCTCTGTTTCATCACCAGGAAGGTCGTAGAAGGGTGGGAGGCCAGTAATTGTTCCAACAACCAGTTATATTCCATCATCGCCCCCCCGACGCCCGTTTTTCTCACTTCAAAGCCAATGTTGACCACCCTTGGGCCATTTTCTTCACCCCTAACCCTCATATTTGTGTTGTACACACATGGGAGGCCACCAATATCATATGGTCGGCTAGTAATTGTAATTGACCCTTTTGAACCCCTCCTAAAGATGGCTTTTTCTCTCTCCTGGTTTACTGTTGCCAATTTTTGACCACAGGGCTGTGTTGAGCATACATGGGAGGCCACCAATCTGTGGTGGCCGGCCACTAATTCCAATTGGCCTTTTTGACCCCTGGCCGGCCGGCCATGGGGGGGGGCCGGCCGGCCACCTGCAGCTTCAAAACTTGGCCGGCCTTGCTCCTCAGGGTGAGTGCATTACAATTATACACTTTTTTCCCCCCCAGATTTTGTATCCGGGGGGCCAAAATTTTGGGAGGAAACTTGAATGTTTTCCCTCCCATTTTTCCCCCTCTTTCTCCCCCTCATTTGCCTATATAACAAAGCCTCCAGCTCTGGTTTTTGGGTTAGAAAAAACCCCTTTGAGCCTCTTGCATTGCATTTCTCTCCCTCTACTCTTCCAAGCTCCAAACACCGTAAGTCCTACACCCCTTTCTTCATCACCACCTAGCACCACACCACCACCTCCATTCCAGCAGCTTGGAGGAGTTTTTCAGAGCTTAGGAGGCAACATTTCTTGGTCCAAAGGCTGTCAAGGGTTAGGCTAAAAGGGTAAGCACATTTCTTCCCTTTTTGGCCTTATTTTTGCTCAATATATTAGCTTCCCTTGCTTGCATTTTTGGGCTCCGACCCTAACTGAAAGTAGCATTATTTTGAGCTCTCCTTCATGTTTGTTTAAGGGTATTTACCTGTTTAAGGCTTCCTTCTTGCACTTGCCTCTTTACCCCTCTTGTATCCCTCTTTCTTGCATATCATTTTTGGCCTATTTGTAAACTGTTTTGAGGCATGATGTAAACTGTAATGTAGCTTATTTTGAGCCCTTCTTCAACATTTTTGAAGGGCTCATCACTGTTTGGGGCCTCCATATGTCACTTGCCTCTTTACCCCTCTCTTGGCCTCATTTTTGCATGCTTTGTTAGCCCTTTGTGCTTATATTTTTGGGCTCTGGTCCAAACTGAAAGAGGACTTATTTTGACCCCCTCTTCATGTTTCATTGAGGGTCTTTGGCTGTTTGAGGCACCCTTTGTATACTTTGTGTTATAGCCCTCTTTTGGCCTTATTTTACATAGTATTTTGAGCATGCTTGTGCACTGTTTTGGGTCTGGCCATCAACTGTAAAATACCATATTTTGGACCCCTCTTCAACATTGTTGAAGGACCCTCTTGTGTTTGAAGTCAGCAGCTGCTACTTGCTTAATTACCCCCTTTTTTGCCCATTTTTTGCATGCTAATTTAGGCCTATTTGTGCTCACTGTTTGGCCTTTATTAAAACTGTAAATATGCTTATTTTTGGGCTGCCTTGAATCTGTATTTAGGTCTCATGTTCAAATAATGCATGCTTTGTATAGCTGTAAGCCATTCCGGGCACCTAGTTTTGCATTTCGGGATCATTCCATGCATCGGGTGCCATGTTTTCATGTTTCAGGGCTGTTTTGCATCGTATTTTGCTACCGAAATTTGTATGCTTGTATGCCATGTTCCATGCCTTGCCATGTCTTGATTAGAGTGGCATTCATGCCTTAGGGTCGGTCCTCGGTTTGCGTGCACGTGTGCACGCATTTCGAGTGTCTCATTTTCATCTAATGGCCTCCTATGTGAGTGTAGCTGAGGTCCACTTGTGTTGGTGTAAGTCCATTATGCATTGTGTATGCCATTCCATTCCATAGCATTGTGTATGCTAGCGCATTGTGTATGCTAGCGCATTGTGTATGCCATGTTATCTCGTGCATCGTGTATGCCATTCCATAGCATTGTACATGTTAAGTTGTATCTTAGTTGCATTCATGCATGTCATGCATATTGCATTGTGTTCGGGATAGGAGTTAGCCCGAGCACGGGAAACGAGGGACGTTTCGTACTCCGAGTGACGGAACGTATCTCAATTCCCCAGTCACCGACACTCCGGATTATCCGTGATGGAGTTAGGTTTTAGTTGAGTTTTCATATGCATTCATTCCATATTGAGTTGTGCAATTCGACTCCTCGGCCATCATGTATCGAGATGCGTGATTGGTGGCACGAGGATCGAGGCATGCATACATTTGTGAAAATACATTGCCATGTCCCTTTTCTGCTCTCTGTTGCAGCAAAATGAAGAATCAGCAACTTTTCGAAGCTTGGCACGCTTTCCAAAAACAATTGCAAACAGAGGCTAACTGGGGCATCACAGTGGATTTCCGTGCAAAGGCAACCCGAGCATGCATCATTCATCATCCGGAGCGGAATCAAGGCAGTCCCTGGCTTGCATGCCAGTTATTTATTTTCTTAGTTAATTCGGTAATTAATTAGGATTTTTGTACATATTTGGACTGTATTATTATTTGGACTGTAATATTCATTTAGGACTGTATTATTCTTTCGGACCCTCTGCGCGAGAGCACAATTGTAATAAGTGTGCGTGAGTGTGATGTATGTCTTCCAACCCCACGTCTTTCTTCCCTTTTATTTACCAGCTTATAATGGTTAGATTAGGGCATATTTCAATTAACATACAGTATGATAGCATGTTTGCATTCATTCATCTGTTTTGCATGCACCGGGCTCGGCGCATCATACTAACTGCATTTGTATTTCAATTCCAAGTTGAATACATGTTAGTTGTAGCATTTCATATGCCATGTTTAGAATAGCCGAGCCTGCTATAGTTGCATTCTGCATGTGTTGCATTAGGCATTTCTGTATAGTTAGGACCATGCATGATTTCTAATTAGCTTCTGTTTTGGCTTGGAGTACTCGGTGAGTGGTTATGCTTTAGCATCCTTGTATTTGTGTGAGTGACTGCCATGATAGCATGCTTACCATGAGGTTATGTGCTTATGTGATATAACTGCTTGAATGCCTGTGGGTGGAGGTTGGGTTACTTAGATTGGAACAAATCATTGACTGTGAGTCTTAAGCCCACTAGATTGTGGCAAAACCATGTTTTCTAAGCCCACCTGAGGGTGGCAAAATCTGCATTTTAAGCCTACTTGCGAGTAGTAAACCATCTTTCAAAAACAAACATGAAGTGTTTTGTTCCAATTCAGGCGACCCAGTCTATACTTGTATGCTATGCGCATAACGTAGTAATCCTAGGCTAATAACCGGAATAAGAACGCACAATGTTTTCAAAACTAGATATCATGGTTAGTAGAGGCCGATCTTTGATCGGGCGAGCGAGGGTGCTCATGAAGTGACCTTCCCCAATCGTACCCAAGTTCCTGAGCCGAGGCAACTTTGGTGATGACAGACACGTGGCCTTTGGCACCGAGTCAGGGTTTCCTAAATTCCCCCATTAAAATATTTAGGTGGCGACTCTGTATCTGGCAAAGCAGTCCATGTTTGGCACTTCTTTCAAAAATCTGTTTTCTCAAAACGATTTGCCAGATTTGGACTCTTTGGTTCAAGATTAAGAACCGTGACAACAAAATCGAGTCCGAGCTGTGGCGAGGTCCCTCGCGGGCTTGTCTACACATGCGCCGACGCTCGGTTCATCATTCTAACTTGCATTGTTAGTTTAATACTTCTTTGAATATGTCCTCAGACCGCATGCTATCAAATTGATTCATATGTCATATTAATAGTCGAGCCTAGTAATTACATATCGCGTGTGTTGCATTAGTCATATCGCATTGTTAGGAATCATGCATTTTTCTAACTTGTTTCTCTTATTAGCTTGGAGTATTAGGTGAGCCTTTACTTGTTTTAGCATATCGTATGTTGATGTTGCCATGTTTAGCATGCTTGTCATGTTTAGCATGCTTGCCATGAGGCTAAGTGCTTAGTTGATAATTGCTTGAATGCTTGTAAATGAAGGCTAATTGCTTGAATTGGAATAATTTGAGTAATGTTCATATGCGATCACTTTTCAAGTGGTGCATATTTCAAAACAAATTTCAAAATGAACATAAGCCAAGTGTTCCAATTCTTGCAAATTAGTCTATACTTGTGTGTATGCGCATCACATAGTAATGCTAACCTAATAAACCGAAACAAGAGCATATAATGTAAATAAGATTCTTATCATGATTAGTAAAGACCGATCTTTGATCGAGCGAGCAGGGGTGCCCAATTCATGACCTTCCCCTCTCGTACCTAAGTTCCCGAGCCGAGACAATCTTGGTGATGATGGACACGTGGCCTTTCGCACGAGTCATAGGTTTCCTAAATTTTTCAAAAACATTTAGGTGGCGACTCTGTATCTGGCAAATCAGTCCATTTTTGGCAATTTGATTCAAAATCGATTTTCTAAAAGATTTGCCGGATTGGGACTCTTTGGTGTTTATCTATTTCACATTGCACTTGTGGAATCAGATTCAGAATCGCGGGAGTCCGATACGGTACGGCTTATTTGACTTCTGAAAGGGGGCACGAAAAAATCGAGCTACACTTAGTCAATTTCATGTTCGAATGTCGTTAAGGCCTTCAATTCGCATATTGAAACAGAAATTCAGATAGATATTCCTACGTTAGACAGATATAAGCACAATTAACACAAAACACATGCAATAAACTCAGAATTTCTTCTTAATTACTCATTAGGCATTCTTAATCATGGTTTATTGACTAATCATAGATCAGGGTTATTAAAGCCACCTCCTCAACAACATTTGTATAAGGAAGTAGACCATAGTGCACAGAATGCACAGTTGGAAGATGAGCCTGTTCAGATTAATAGGAACCAGATAATGAAGGTCATTCAAGAGATATATGGCGCAGGCCTAAGGAGGCCTAATAGGCTAATGTTTAGAAAACCACATCCCCCATGGGTAGATGCACTTCCATTCCCTAGGAACTACAAAGTCCCTGAGTTTTCTTTATTTATTGGGGAAGAAAAACAATCCATCATTGAGTATATAGGTAGATTTACCTTGCAATGTGGAGATATTAGGAATAATGACAACTTAAAACACAGATTTTTTCCACGTTTACTGTCAAAAGTAACCTTTACGTGGTTCATTAATTTGCTAGATAATTCAATTAATAATTGGCAAAAAATGGAAGGCCAATTTCATGCTCAATTCTATAGAACTGAACCTGAAGTAACCATGGTAGACTTGTCCAAATTTAAACAAAAACAACAGGAATCTGCAGAACAATACATTGTGTGACAACCCCACCGCGCATAGTATTCTGTATTTAATTAATTGATTATGGAGATTTGAATTTTAGTTGCATGTTATTCTGATTTAATTTTGGAATTCATAAGCATTATTGAGTCTGATTCGTATATGATTTTGTTAAGGATTTATTTCAGAATTAGAAATTGAAGGCCTAGGTGGCTTAAGAAGGTAAATTGATGAGTGGAATCAGTTTAATTTCATGTATTGAATCATATGGGAGTTTAATTAAATATTTGATTCAGTTTAGTAAAATTAAGATTTGATTAAATTGAGTCCTAATTGGAATTAATTAAGTAATTAAGTTATGAGGATTGCGAATTGTAATTATTCTGAATTGGAATTGCTTGTGAGGTGTCTAATTTGTATATGTAATTTATTGAGAGGAATTTTGAGTTTGATCAGGAATTGAAGACTTTAACGATTTGAGAAATCAAAATTGATGAGCTTAATAAGTTTAGTGTAATATTCGAAGCCTTTTGGGAGTTTGATTAAAAATCTGATTCAGATTGATAAACTTAACTACGATTAATTGCGCCTTAATTGGGGGTTAATTAGACCAATTGAGTTATCTGGGAATTATGATTAATTAAGACTAAATATGATTTGATTAAGCTAATCCTATTCATGTGATTAATTATGAAGTGGTGTGTAGAGGATTATAGCCTTGTGTATGTATGTAAATGGATGTGTTGAAGCCCCAAAGTGTGTGCACATGTGCATTGTGCTGAGTGTGTGTGTGTGTGTGTGTGTATTACTTGGCTGATGACTTCTCAAAGTCAAGAGAGGGGGATTCATTTGCTATGTATGCTGGAGAGTGTAGAGAAAAAGGAGAGTTCAAGTTAAAGAGAGAGTGTGAGAGTTGGAGAGCTCATCTTAGAGAGAGAAACCTATTTTGTGCTGGAAATTGATGGAGAAGTAGAAAGCTAAGGAAGAAATCAATTAAACTTGCTGAAATTTAAGCTTAAGGAATCGAAATTATGCTTGATTTGTGTAGAATCTTCATATTACACTTGAGATTGAGAAGGGTTTGGGATTATATTCATGAAATTAGAAGGAAATTAGATAGTTGATGAAGAAATTGAGCTATAATGAAAAGATAAGGAAGATTACATTTTGTTCATCATTTTAATTTGAGCTTTGGAATTGCATGTATGAGAGCTTATCTTTTGTTTATTCACAGAAAATTTCAATAAGTTCATACTCTTAATTTCATGGATTTATGCATTTAATTTCATGTTTTGAAAATCAAGAGAAAAGAATTGGAAAATCTTTGCATGCATGAAGATTTGATTTAAGTTTTGTTGAGTAAATAATTTCGAAATGGTTATGTATTTGTGTTTTCCAAAGTATTTTCATGTTTTGAGTAAGCCATGCGTGGCCCCAAGTTTTGAAAATGTGTTTGATGCCATTTTTGTTGCATTTCGGAGCCTAGAATTTTATAAACCGGTCAAGCGGTATAGTCACTACTCGAGCACACGTAGCAAGCAGCCAGTATTTTTGCAAACAACACAGTTTGCAAGAGCGACCAAAGTTCTGCTCAAGCAGTTAGGCTTATTTCAGCATGTTTTGGGAAGTGACATCTTGTTCGTATTTTCATCCTCATCTCTTTTTGAGCATTCCTAGGTATGATTATGGCTCATTTAGGATTACTAAGTTAATAACCAACATAAGATAATTAGTTAAAGAAGCAAAGTAAGAATTCGATTTATTTGAGAAGAAAGAACAAGAGAAATAAGATTCGATCAGAAGAATAATATAATGTTACAATATGTATGGTTATGTGCAATGTGTAGATTGGAACATCAAGGTGGAACATCGAACTAGTCAAGGTGAGTAATGTCTTTATAAAGATATTTTTGCATAAATGATTTTGAAAATGCTATTGCATGGGATGTTTTACGAAATCTGTATATTGCATTTGAGATGTTCCAATATGATAATTTTTTTCGAAATTATGTTCTTAAGTATCTATTTTGAAACACTATGAAATGTTATGTTTTCTGAAATCATGTTTTGCTATGAATGAATGAATTACTCATTTGATAATTTATTGTGACATCCTTAAATGAATTATCTATGAATGATATGTCGAACATGAGGTTATTCTGTCTTATCTGTTATAAGTTGGACCAGAGGTCATTCTATACAGCCGTTATATATATTGGACCCGAGGTCATTCTGCTATATGTTGGACCAGAGGTCGTTTTGTATAGCTGTTGTATATTGGACCAAAGGTTGTCCTGCCATGTATTGGACCAGAGGTCGTTCTGCTATGTATTAGACCAGAGGTTGTTTTGCTTAGTAATGAACCAGAGGTCATTCTGTCAAGTTTAAACATGTTTAATGCTATTGAGAATTAGCCCATCATCTGATAATCTTTGAAAGGTTTGATAAGTTTTCTGAATAATATGCTTCGAATAACATAATGTGTGTAATTATGAAAGGTTTGATAAATTTTATGTATTACATATTTCTGAAAATGTTTTTGTCCATGATAAGAATGTTTTTTTTTTTATTTAAATTTTTTATTAATATGGAACTCATTCATTAATCCTTTACATTAATGCTACTCACTGGGCTTCAAGCTCACCCCCTTTCCCCTATCTATGTAGGTGAGCATCAAGAGGATCGGCATTAGAGTCTACTTGGAGTCACCCTTTTCGTGAAGACCATCCAAAGATGTGCCTCTGTATTGAGGCATTAACTTTTACTTTTGTTCAAGCTTTGTTAAGCTTTAGTTATGTCAAGTTTTGTTAAGTCATATATGTGATCTTGGGATGTATAAGATAAATGTCTATATGTATTATTAGTGTGTTATGAACTATTTTAATTATTTTTGTTTATTCCATGCATGCACTGCTTAATGGACAACGTTATGTTTGTTTTACTTCCGCTTTGAGCCTCGATATTATTTAAATATTTTCTGATTTGGTTAAGAGGTCGTAGGTGATCTAGGATTACTGGCCGGTCACCGCTCTAACCTCTAGGGACGAGTTGGGGTCATGACACATTGATAGGTTTAAAAAGGCTAGAAATAGATGCCATGTTTATGTGCTTGAGATAGAGGCAATCAGATTGGCGCAAAATGGCCTAGATTTTGAGCTAAAGAAAGAAATTTGAGGGAATGAAGTTTAGCGACCTGTTTATTCTGGCAGATCATCTTTTCATCATGTTTGATTTGGGGACTTTCTTCTCCTCTTCTCTATTTGATGTATGAATTTTCTTATCCTAGTATATTTGTTTTATCATGTTTATGTGGTATTTTGTTAGATATGATTTTTAAAGAAATTTGGGGATTTTGATATATATATATATATGTTAGCATATCACCCGTGCTATGCACGGGATAAAATAATATATTATTTATTAAAAATAAGATTATTATATTTAATTTTTTTATATTTTGTTTCTCGTAAATAAAATTTGATATATAAATTTAAAGGTTTTTGTTTTAAATGTTCCTTTACTATAATATAATATATAGATAGGTAGATGTTAAATACTTAAAAAAAAAAAAAAAATATCAAAATTTCTACACAATAGTCATATGGCGTGTGAGTCTCATATAGTATCAATTCTATTCATATGATTATTGTGTAAAATATTTGATAAATTTGTTTAGACTTCGAAGAAGTTGTTTAAGAAGTAATTTTTTAATAATTTTTTGACTTTTTAATTACAATATGAGGCGAAAAAATTAATTAAAACTTTAGTAATTAATTATTTTAAAATTATCATTTTTATTAATTAATTAATTATAATTATCTCATAATTAATTAATTAAAACTTTTAAAAGTTAACCTATATTGAATTGAAGCATGCACAATACTACAATATTAAATAGAATGTGAGTATAAGATTCACTTTATTTGAGTAAAATAACTCATTTTTTTCCTTATTTTTTCGATGTGTGATTATCAAATAAAAGATCGCCAATGGAGATTTTCTTAATTGTTTAAAATTAAGAAAATCAAGAAAATTAATATGAGATATTGAAACTTTCACAAGACTCCTCACTCAATGGGATGAGAGTATAAGATTTACTTTATATGAGTAAAATAACTCCTTTTTTTTTTTTACTTCTTTTCCCGATGTGGGATTATCAACTAAAAGCATAAAATCGCTAAAATCGAGGTTAAACTAACGAATCAATCAAATCAAAAATGATTTAGCCTAATCGGCTAGGTCATAATTAATTAATTAAAACTTTTAAAATTTAAACTATGTTGAATTGAAACATGCACAACACTACAATATTAAATGTGATGGAAGTATAAGATTCACTTTATATGAGTAAAACAACTCACTTTTAAAATTAAGAAAATCAAGAAAATTAATATATGATATTGAAACTCTCACAATGCTCCTGACTAAATGGGATGGAAGTATAAGATTAACTTTATATAAGTAAAAACAACTCATTTTTTTCCTTATTTTCCCGATGTGGGATTATCAAACGAAAGTTAGCTAATGGAGATTTTCTTACTTGTTTAAAATTAAGAAAATCAAGAAAATTAGAATAAGAATTTGAAGCTCCTAGAAGGCTTCTCACTAAAAAGTCAATTTTCCTTGTATAGTATATATATAGATATAGATAATACAAAAGTAGGGCTTGCCCTTCTGTTTGTCTAAATCTCAAAGTTTTCCTCTTTAATAGATAATGGATGCTTGAATTTCATAGTTTGGTTATTTATTTGGCAAAACCCTGATTTTTTTGCTCAAATCCTAAGATATTGAGAATTGAAGAAAGATATGATTTGGAGAAATTGATGATATGTGATGAAAATTATGAACTATTTTGGGAATATTGGACATTATGGAAGTTTTGAGGATATTTGGAAATATTAATTTAGTTATGCTCCCGTATTACCTTTTTTGTGGAATACTTTGATATAAATATATTTTGGCAATCGATGGAGGATTGAATTGTTATGCTATAGAAATGAATTGGAATTAGGAAAAATTGAAACCATGCATTGCATAGTCATACTCATACTCATTCTTTTATTTATGTATATCATGGAACGTTTAGAGAAAATTGATGTTGAGAGCTTTTTAATACCCTTTGAAATCTTGTTGAATTGTTAAAGGTAAATAATATGGTTAAATCCGGAATGTGTAGAAAGATTTGAAAATTGAATTAAGTTGACTTGAGGTTCTTGGTGAAAATTTGGAAACCCGCGTGGAGTCAGGTGTCCTTCTGATTAATAGCCAGAGAATGTGAATTTTTAATAGTTCTGAATAGATTACTTGCTGACACATGCTTAGGAATTTCTCGTGTATTATTTACTATTTAATAATTGGTTTACTTGGAATTGAAAAGACTTGGAATTTATTGAAAAGTTTTTACATTGTTGCATTCATGAACCGTGAAAGCCTTTGAGCATGAAATGTGTAAGGACCTGAATTTTTAGACAATTAATTAGTTTGATTAATAATAATATTAAGTCAGTTAACAGTGATTATTAAATTATTAAATTATAATGTTAATAGCATCATAGTTAATGCCAATATTAAATTCCTTTAAATAAAAATTATTTATCTTTCTGTGATAAATTTTTTTTTTTTTTTGTATCTAAATATAGTTGTGGAAACGAAATGAGTTAAACAAATAATAACTAAGTTAGTAAGAGAATGGTAGGGAGCAAAATATCTAAGTGACTAGGTTATATATATATATTCAATTGATTTTTATTTTTGTACAAAAATAAATAAATAAATAAATAAAATAGTAAAAAAAATAATAATAATAATAAAAGGGTTATATATATACTAATATTGTATTGGCATCAATTTCAATTCAATTCAAAAAAAAAGGGGGGGGTCAAATTGCAAGAAAAGTGGCTAACTACCACTTCTTTTTCCCTAGGCTGCTTTGCTGCATTCAAGGCATGCTTGTTTTCCCGATTTCACACTCAACATCCCTAGAGAAGTAAGCATGGCATAGGATGACAATTCCAAATAAATAGAAGGTTCATTTATTTACTTTTATAATTTACGGGGAAAATGTGATAATTCTCAACAGTTTAGATAAATTTTTTGTACACTTTTAAGTTTAAGAGGTTAAAGTAATATTTCTCAATAATTTAGAGATCTTCATGTAAATAATCTATAAAAAAAATCATAAAATAAGATAAAAAACAAGCCAAGTATACCAAAGTGTGTGATGGAATAATTTTGGAAAGGAAAATACTATGGATCCCAAATAATTTATCAAATTTTCTATCAAATCTCTCACATGGACGTGGGTGGGTCTCACACCATGTGAGAGGTTTGATAAAAAATTTGATAAATTATTTAAAATCTCTAGCATCACTCTTTTGAAACTTATTTTCTGGATTGAGTTTTGTAGTTTCACACCATCTTTGGAAAATCATTTCGTAAACTACTTCGTTGATAGAGTTTTGTAGTTTCACACCATCTTTGAAAGCATCATGGAAATTTGTGGTTGGGTTTTGTAGTTCATTCACACCAACTATCTATGCTGTAAGTAGAAAATTCAGCACATTACGTAGGAGTGTTTTACGAAGTGTATTTTTTTTGCTTTTTTTCACCTTTATTGATTTTTATTTTATTTTTTCAAAAAAATTTAGGTTTCTAGGTTCAGCTCACAAAACAAATTAGAAAATTATAATTTTTTTTAAAAAAATCCCAAAAAAAAATTCAAAAAAGACAAAAATAAGTATTTTTTTTTAATGATATTTTTCTTTAGTGATTTTTTTTTTCTGAAATTTTTCATAAAAATATACTTTTTAGATTCATTGAAACAAAATCGTCTGGAAAAGTAAAAAATTTTGACATTATTTAAAAAAAAAAACACTTAAAAAAAAAATTAAAAACGTAGGTAACATTTTTTTTTATTGGCAAAATGGGCCGTAGTCGTACGTGTTTGAAACACCTCACAAAAAGTCACTCTCATTGAATAATGGAAATTTCTTCCTTACACACTTTAAACACTTTGTTATATATTATATATAGAAAAATGTTTGGGAGCTTTAAATTGGGAGCACTGAAGGAGCTTTAGAGAGTGGGTCCCACTAACTGATGTGATGTTTTGGCCTTAAATTTTTTATTTTCTTTTTTTTTTTTGAATTTCCACCTCATTAGTGGTCCATTAGTGCTCCCAAATTAGTGGGATGTATCATTGTTGTTATATATATATATAATGTAATTTTTTTAGGAGAATTTTTTTTAAGATCTCTAATATTAAGATTTTACAAGATAAAGGACATGTAATATTTTCATAGTGGCTGTGGTTCTTTAGCATTTTTTTAGAGAAATTTCGAATAAGAGAAGTTTTGATCCAAAGAAATTTTGAAACACAGTAAAATTCAGGCCAAGTTTGGCAATCCTAAAAAAAGTCAAAAAGTTAAAAAAATTACTCAAAAAGTTAAAAAGTTATCACTATTCACCAAAAGTCAAAAATTACGGCTACACAACTCCCAATCCTAATTTTCCTCTACACACTAATTTATACAATTTTTTAATACACATTTTTTCATAAAAAGTCAAAAAGTTAACCCAAACATCCATATTTTTTTCCTTAATTTTTTAGTCAAAAAAGACAAAAAGTGCACTTATTTAGGACACCCCAAACATTTGAAATTTCTCTGATTTTCTCAATTTTTCTAATTTTTTTTATATTTTGAAATTTTCTCTGTGTTTTGAAATTTCTCTAGGTTGAATTTTTTCTGATTTGCTCACAAATTTCTCTATAATTTGCTCACAATTTTCTCTGTATTTTGACCAATTTTCTATAATTTGCTCATATTTTCTTTGTGTTTTAACCAATTAGAGAAAATTATGTCTTTTCATAGAGAAATTTAGGCTGTGTTTGATACAGTTTTTGAATCATGATTCTATCTTTTAGTTTGAGTGCGACATTTGTTTACAGTTTTCAAAAATCATTTCCACACCCACGTTTGAAATTTCGTGTACCCGGTCATCGCCCAACCGGTTGACCGCTAAAGTATTCGTGATTTTTTTTTTTGTCATCTGTTATTTTTATATTTTAAATAAAAAATATTTTCGAAATTTTTTTAAAATTTTTTTATGAGCTTTGAATAGAATTTTCAGTTGTGTGTTTAGTTATGAGTTGTAAGTTTTTGTATCAAAAATTATGTCACATCACTCAATTCAAAAACTCTTTTCAAAATGTTTTTTAAAACTTATTCACCAAACAAATTTTCTATACTCAAATCATAATTCCAAAACTCACAAACTTAAAATACAACTCACATTCTTAAATCATATTTAAAAAATTCTACCAAACGATACCTTAAACTCTCCAAAAAGAAATTTCACACGATAAATTTTGAGAGAAATTTCAGACAACCTTGAACAAACATATACATAAAAAGAGAGAGAATTAAATCTGAGTATAATAAAAAACTTATATGAGCAAATATAAATATACACACATATTTGTGTATATGCATACATTCAATTGATATAATATATAATATAATATAATATATAATATAATCATATCTCTATTGACGAATCGAACCAGAGAGAGATGACAGAGCGTAAAGCGGTGAGTGTGTGAGTGATTTTCCGGTCACACTGCCCTCCTTAGTAATTCAGCTGCAGAACACTGGCAGAATAGATGACACCTGGCAGACCTGCAACAGAAAGAGAAGATTCCGGCGGTGGTTCGTCCACCTGGGGGCACTCCGACGATCAAGTCAGTATATCTCTCAAAGATAATCAATAGTGCAAAACTTAATGCTCAAAGTATATATTGCGTACCTTAGACCCACGGGGGTGCCTCTCTTTTATAGTTTACTCAATCCTAGTCCCACTAGAAGCCTGACTTCTATGGACTCCAATTCTGTGCTTACTTTGGATTCCTCAAGAGATAAGGATAAACCTCCTAAGAGTATTATCTTTATTTATCCTGAAGTCTTTCTTCATCCTAGGACTCTTGTCCCTTATCCGCTTATCTCGAATTCCGATATCTTCGGAGATAACCTCGGCAACTCTGAGATCACCTCAGCATAACTACCACGACACGTGGCACCTCGGCTGACACGTCGGCGTCACCATGCCACGTGTTGGTACTCTGAAAATATATCCTCACAACTGCCCCCTAGGTTCTATTACCTCGGCATCCTGAGGTGATGGAACCTATATCGGTACTTTCTTTCTGTACATCGGCTATGAACTCCTCAGCCGAGATCATTCACTTTAGGCCGACATGTCTTCTTTTAAGAACAAGAATTCAAATGAACCTCCCACGCGTATGAGTGTCATGCATCACTTCTCAACCGTTCCACTTACGCGTTTCGTTTTCTTTGGCTCGTGCCTGTGACGCGCTTGTAAGCCGTTTTTCATCTGTCTGCGCCCTCTGACGTATGTGTTGCTCCAGGCACATTAAATGCCCTGTTTTGTCGCCGTTTCAAGTTTTTGACAAAACTCTTGCCTTTTTCCTCCGTTTCTTCACTTTTGCATTCGTTTCTACTTGTTCTTTCTCTCTCTAAACTCTTCTTCTCGAATCCGCCATTGTTTCAAGCTCCAGGCTCTGTAATTGGTCTCTTTCTTCCATTCCAGCGAAGCTTTCACCATTCCGTCTTGTCGACGACCCTCATTCCGGCTTCAATCTTTCTGGTAAGCCACTATTCTTTTTGTTTCTCAGTTCATTAATTGCTCTTCTATTTTCTTGCTGTTACTGTCTTTTTCAAACATCTATCTTGCGAACCATATATCTGAATGCTTTGATTCTGCTTTTGCCCATGTTTTGAACACTTGCACTGTTTCACCATTTTTCTGCCACTGTTCTTGACCCTATATCTCTTGTATTCTTTATGCTTTTGAGAACCCTACCTCTGTTCTTCATTCTGAAACTTCATTCTTTGTTTCTTGTTTTCTGTCCTTCCTTCCAGATTTGTGCCCCCAATCTGTACTTTCGTAGATTTTAGGTTTTTGGGATTTGTCTGTAGATTTCACCAATCCTTAGGAAAAACTAAAACAACCCTTACCAATATTTACCAAGGTTTTTGCCGAGGTCCCAAAACCTTTTAAGAACATCCTCTTTCTGAAGTCGAATACCTTTACGCCGACATCATTGGCATGTGGAAACATAGGGTAGATACCCCAACCAAGCTTCAGTACTTTAGGGAAGAATTCTCCATTCCTGCCGATGTCCATCTGAGACTGGCTGTGGATGACGACTCTATCATGCCCACAGATGATTCAATGTCCTTTCCCATCGTAGCGTTTATTGAATATGGACTCCAGCTTCCACTTAATCCCCTTTTTCGCGAAGTTTTCCACTACTACAAGTTGAACCCTATGCAACTTACCATCAACTCCTATCGAGTGATTAATGGTATTATAGCCTTAGCTAGGCAGGAGAATGTTAGGATCACCCTTGCCGATATCCAATACTGTTATACTATGTGTGCACTTAATTTGAAAGAAAAAGGTTTCGTCTATTACCTCAAGCCGAGGTCCATCGAATTCAAAATCGTAGCCGACCTCCCGACTCCAACAAGGGGGCTGGAGATGACTACTTCATTATCTCTGGAAATTGGGAGTTTGCCCCAGATGAGGATGCCCATCTTTACCCTCTTCCTCAAACAGTTAAAGAGGGCAAGGGTAAGAACCCAATATCAATACTTAGTTGTTTCTTTTCAAGTCTTCAATATTCTATCTGTTTCTAATGTCTGTTTTCTTCTTGCAGATGTTCGCAAGCCACCGAAAAACTTTCGCCAATCCTACGTTCCCAGCAAGGACCTAAAAAAACTCCTAGACTTGCCAGTTCACAAAAGAAAAGCGCCTCTTCTCCTCAACTTTATTCCAACATACAAATCGATTTTGCCTGACGTCCCCAAAAGAAAGAAGAAAAGTCTTTCTCCTCCTACTGCCACAACTCAAACTGCTTCTACATCTCGAACAGATCAAGGATCAACATCTGACCCAACCAATCAGCCATCTACTTCGACCCTATACTTGATCCCAATACAAGAATGAAAACGTCGGCGAAGACTTGTCCTTACATCCGAAATGGGTCATGCAAAACCTGTTGCCCAGGATCTTCTGGCCGACCTCCCCACTGATGTGGACGCTCAGCCAACACAGAGCATGCCCCCACCAAAGCCGAAAAGAACCAAGAAAGCTCAGTCAAAAGCCAAAGTAACTCAGGTTGAATCTGAGGATACTTTACCTATTTCCAAACTTGCTGAGAGTAAGAAGACTTCTTCTGTTTCTGCCAAAAGGTCTGCTGAAGCCCAACCTTCTGAATCCCCTAAATCGAAGAAGCCGAAGTCGTCGTCTGCGACGACTTCGGGTTCTAAAAAACCAGATGTCCCCTGGGCGCCTGCAATTACTCTAGAAGACAGGCCAATCATGACCAGTGAGAGCGCTGATGACATTAATGTCGGCGTTGCTCTTAATACGGCGCTGCTTCTTCCTGGTGATCTGGAAAAGAACGCCGAGATGAGTGAGTACGAAAATTACGCTATGATGTTTCAACGCTGTGTTCAAGTAAGTGTCTTCACTTGGTAACCTATCTTTCCTCATCTTTACATACTTGTAAAACTTTGTAATAACTTTTTTGCTTTACACTCTTTTCAGGCTGTTCAGCATGCTCATTCCTTCTCCATGCAATCTTTTGAGAATAGGGAGAAGTTGTCTGACGCGAAGAGGGAATTAACTGCCCTTAAAAAGGAGAACAAAACTCTTTTGTCAAAAATGAAGAAGTTGGAGAACCAGGCTGAAGCTGCCACCAAAGCCCAAACCTTAGTCGAAGAAAAGGCTGAATCTGCTGAGGTCATCAGGACGGTTGCTGAATCCCAAAAGAAGGAGGCCGAGGAAAAAGCGGCCCAGGCCGAGAAGGAGCTTCAGGAGGCCTTGGCCACGAAAGAAGCCGAAATCAAAGAAGCTGATGAGAAGGCTTATGCCCAGGGTATAGCCGATGTCACTGAAGACTACAAACTGCAAGTCAGGCAGGCATGTAACAGGGGCTTCTCCCTTGGTTGGATGTCCCTGATAAAGAAACTTGACCTCCCTGCCGATTCACTTTTCCGTAACACTGACGCTATTCCTCTTCCTTTTCCTCCACCTCCACCAACTCAACCTGAAAGGTGAATCTGAGTCTGAAGATGAGGATGAGGGTGAAGATGATGCTCTGGTTAGGAAACCCAGGGAGGCTGTTGGGGCTAAGTCTCCTTCTTTGAATGAGCAGGTCCTGGACCTGACTAAGGATGATGATGGTGACGAAGTTGCCAAGGACACTACCCCGGAGCAGGCTTCCGACAACGTTCCTTTCGCCGACAAAAGCCTTGCTCAAATTGATGAAACCCTTGCTTAAATTGATGCCGAGATCGCGGCAGAAAAGGAAGCCGAGGCATCTACTCAGCAATCATCTGATCCTCAGACTCAACCAAATGCTACCGCTGAGAAATCTTAGTTTTAAGTTTTATTTTCTTCTGAAAATAGTATGAGTTCTTTACATGGCCGATGTGCCTTCTTTGTAACTCCTGAACAATTACTTTTGGTAGGCCGTAGTGCCTTCTTTTGTGTACAACTGTAACTGTTTTTCCTGAATGCTTTATCTTCGTTTGATTGTCTCTGCATGGTTCTATATTTAGAATATTTTGTATGTTTTACATACTCATCGTTCTTTGTATAATCTTCTCGGGGTTACATACCTCGGGTATAATAACTGCAAGCTTTACTTCGGCAAGATACTGACCTGCAAACTTTTTATAAATCTCAACAAGTGTAAAGCATATACTGTTCTATAAACTTTTCTCAAGTTATATCAAGTGCTAAACAATGATCTATTTGTAAATTGCTGCAAATTTCAACAAATGTTTAATATACTTAGCTCTTACTTTAACCTGTAAATTGCTATAAGTTTCAACAGATGATCATATGTCGGCTTAACGCCATCTTGTAAATTGCTTACAAATTTTAACAAGTGTAAAGCATCATTTTTGGGTTAACCAACTTACAAATTTCTACAAGTGTTTGATCGATAACCTCGGCTTTACTTCAACTTGTAAATCGCTACAAATTTCAACAAGTGAAGATAAGGAATAATCTCGGCTTAACTTCAACTTGTAAATTGCTATAAATTTCAACAAGTGAAGATAAGGAATCAGCTTAACTTCAACTTGTAAATTGGTACAAATTTCAACAAGTGAAGGTAAGGAATAATCTCGGCTTAACTTCAACTTGTAAATTGCTACAAATTTCAACAAGTGAAGATAAGGAATCAGCTTAACTTCAACTTGTAAATTGCTACAAATTTTAACAAGTGAAGATAAGGAATCAGCTTAATTTCAACTTGTAAATTGCTACAAATTTCAACAAGTAAAGATAAGGAATAATCTCGGCTTAACTTCAACTTGTAAATTACTATAAATTTCAACAAGTGAAGATAAGGAATAATCTCGGCTTAACTTCAACTTGTAAATTGTTACAAATTTCAACAAGTGAAGATAAGGAATCAGCTTAACTTCAACTTGTAAATTGCTACAAATTTCAACAAGTGAAGATAAGGAATAATCTCGGCTTAACTTCAACTTGCAAATTGCTACAAATTTCAACAAGTGAAGATAAGGAATCAGCTTAACTTCAACTTGTAAATTGCTACAAATTTTAACAAGTGAAGATAAGGAATCAGCTTAATTTCAACTTGTAAATTGCTACAAATTTCAACAAGTGAAGATAAGGAATAATCTCGGCTTAACTTCAACTTGTAAATTGCTACAAATTTCAACAAGTGTTAAGCATATTCTTCTTCTCTTTGTCCCCAATGTGAACCTAAGCTCCACTTGGGTTCTCATTATTCAGAAATAATATTGCGCATCTTTTATCAGTGTAGAGGAATTCTGCTATGATTTTATTGATAACGTTGAAAAAATAACAAGGAACATCTAATAATAGAAAAATTTCAGGTTACAAGTGTTCCATGGTCTAGGCAATGCTTTGCCCTCATTATCTTCAAGTCAATAGGCTCCATTGCCTAATACCGAGGTGATTCTGTAGGGTCCTTTCCAGTTTGGGCCAAGCTTGCCTATAGCGGTCCCGGGTTTACCCCTTGTTGTGTAGTGATCCGGACATGTGTCCGTGGATGTTGATAGTTGAGTATTGTCTTGTTTACATCCTTTCTTGCTTTGTAATTGAGTTATAGGATGTGTTGGGCAGGTTTGTTACAGGTTGGTTGAGCTTAGGAACCAAGTCTAGTTGCCCAGGTTTTGGCTGGTCCGCTCGAGCGGAGATGTTTACGCTCGAGCGGAGAGGTTGTTGTTGCTTGTACGCTCGAGCGGGGATTTTGGCGCTCGAGCGGAGAATGCATACATCCAGTATTTTGTGCACCTGCAAAACTTCTGCAAGTGTGGTTCCTACGCTCGAGCGGGTTTGGTGCGCTCGAGCTGGTTGCGCTCGAGCGGGGATGTTGCACTCGAGCGGACAGTGTGTTTGTGGTGAGAGTTCTGGGAGGGGGAAACCTGCGCTCGAGCGGGCTGGTATCTACGCTCGAGCGGACGAACTTTGTGTCTGTGTCTTGGCGCTCGAGCGGACAATGTTGCGCTCGAGCGGACCATGTTTTTGTGTCTTTACGCTCGAGCGGAGTGTCTTACGCTCGAGCGGACCTATCGTATAACTGAGTGGGACTGGGCATTTTAAATCACTTTTGACTTATCTTCTCTCTCCTACTTTACCCAAAACGCCATTTTCAGAGCTTCTCACTCAAAAACCTTAACTTCTCTCTTAGTATTGATCTAGTTAGGGTGTTTTGCTCACCTTTGGTCTTCACAAAAAGGGTGTAGATCGTCGAGGGCGTTCTTTTAATCCGAATAGTTTGGTATTTGGAGCATTTTGGTTTTGAGCCCTTCTCCTTTGGAACTCATCTTTTGAGGTAGGGATATCCTACTCCTCTTTATGAGTTTTGTCTTTAAATTTTAGCATTTTGATATGTTGGAAGTTGTTGTGTAATTTTGGGAAACTTTGGGCCATTGTGTAATTTTACAAAAGTGGGGGTTTTCATCTAAGATAAACCTAGAAGCATGTTTAGTATAGAAACATGGAATTAATGTTGAAACATTAAGGAAATTGGAACTTAAGGGTTGTGATGTTAATTATGGAGAATGCCCTAATTACATTGATTGATTAATTTGGATAATTAATTGTATTGATTTGTGATGTATATAATTGTTGTTTATATGCATTGTGTTGTGTTGTGTTGGAGGAGATAGGGGATGTACTCCACGGTTTAGGGGAAGATAGGGGATGGACCTCTAAACCGGATGTTGTTGGGAGGAGATAGGGGATGAACTCCGTAGATAGAGCTGGTATGCTTATCTAGAAGTGTATTGACAGAGCGGATATGCTTGTCGTTGGAAGTATTGATATAACTGTTATGTTTATCTTTGATGAAGTGAAAAGTGTTGGCATGAGTGTTTGTCTCATGTGTGATGTTTGGCCAGGTTCTGAGCCAAGGTTATGAAATGGCAAGTAAAAAGGAAAAGAAATGGAAATGAAAGGAAATATAGACTTAAGTGTCTTGGAATTGTATTATGTTATGAATGAATGTAAAAGTGGTGACCATCTATCAACTGTTAATCTTTTAGGCATTGTTCATAATTGGTTTAGTATATTTCTACTGGGCTGTGGCTCACCCTATATGGGAACATCATTTTCAGGTACAGGAAGCATGCCACCCCCAAGGACTTAGTTGGGAGGCTAGTGGCGGACATGCTTTTTGGTTGTCTTTCCTTTTGTTGTATTACATGTAAATTCAAGCCAAGGGCTTTATGTGTAAATGAGTTAGTACTCTACTTTTGTGTAACCAAGTGTTAACTTGGAAAGCTGTAAGCCCTTAGGGCATTTGCTTTTGTTGTTAACATGTGATACTTTTTGTAATAGAACTCTGATGAATGGAAGGATGTAGACCTTTTATATATCATAGCATGGCTATATTGTTGGGATTAATGTTATTATTTTGAGGGCGTTACATGCCCTCTCTGGGATCCTTCTTGTTGCCGACAACTTTTCTCAGGACTAGGTCACCGACTTGAAAATCCCTTGGATTGACCTTCTTGTTGTAAGCTCTGGCAAGCTGTTGTTGGTATGCTGCGAGCTGAATTGCAGTTTTCTCTCTTCGTTCTTCCAAAAGATCCAGATCTCGGGCTAAGAGTATGTCATTAGTCCCATTCTCAACTCCCTGGGTTCGGATCCCTGGGATGCCGACTTCTAGTGGAATGACTGCTTCTGTTCCATAAGCCATGGCAAAGGGGGATTCTCCTGTTGATCTTCTCGGCGTAGTCCGATATGCCCAAAGTACGTTGGGCAATTCGTCTACCCATTTTCCTTTTGCTGCCTGCAGCCTCTTTTTTATTCCATCCAAAATTACTTTGTTGGATGCTTCAGCTTGTCCATTACTTTGGGGAAAACTTGGTGTTGAAAAGTAATTCTTGATTTTGAATTTTGCACAAAAGTTCTTGATGAGTTTGCTGTCAAACTGTGTTCCGTTGTCGGCAACTATTGCTCTTGGAATCCCAAATCTGGTGATGATGTTTCTCTATATAAAGTTCTTGACATCCACATCTAGGATTTTGGCAAGAGGTTCTGCCTCTATCCATTTCGTGAAGTAATCTGTTGCTACCAGCAAGTATTTTCTCTGCCTAGTCGCTTGGGGAAGTTGGCCAACAAGATCCATGCCCCACTGGGCAAACGGCCAAGGGCTGGATACTGGGTTCAGGTCAGCAGCTGGCTGGTGTATCAAAGGTGTAAACCTTTGGCATTGTTCGCACTTCTTCACGTATGCTTCTACATCTTTTTGCATGTAGGGCCACCAATATCCCTGGGTAATGGCCCTGTGAGCTAGTGATCTGCCCCCAGCGTGGCTTCTACAAACTCCTTCATGAATTTCATATAAAAAATCTTCAACTTGCAAAGGGTGTACGCACCTTAAGAGGGGTCCAGTGAATGACCTTCTGTAGAGATGTCCGTCTGCTGTGAGGCTGAATCTTGCCGATTTCAACCTGACCTTATGTGCCTCCTTGCGGTCTTCTGGCAGCTTTCCTTCTCTTAGGAATGCAACAATTGCATCCATCCAGCTTGGTCCCATGTCCACACACATTGCTTCCTGCTTTGTGCTCCGTGGTTCTATGCTCGGCCCGACATATAATCAATCATTATTGTCCTTGTTTTTCCAGTCTGCATTGAACTTGCCAGGTTGGCCAACGCGTCGGCGTGGCTGTTATCATCTCGGCTTACTTGGAGTAGTCGGCAATTCTGAAATAAGGCTGCCAATCTGATGACCTCTTTTGCATATGCCGACATTCTTTCGTCCCTGGCTGCAAATTCCCCTGTTGACTAGTTAACAATAAGCTGTGAATCACAAAAAACTATTACCTCATCTGCTACTGCTGCCAGTTTTAGCCCTGCAATTAATGCTTCGTATTCTGCTTTATTGTTTGAGGCCTTGAACCCCAAACGGATGGACTGTTATATTATTTCTCCATCTGGAGATATCAGTAGTACTCCTACCCCCGCTCCTTGTCGGTTTGAACTTCCATCGACAAACAGTCTGAAGGAGTCGCCGATGTAGATGCTGCAGGGTCTGAGTTTTTCTTCCTTTGTTCTTTTGCCTTTGGCTGGGCTTCTCCTTGATTGCTGGGATGTCGTTCATCTTGGCTCAATGGAGCCCGATGTTCGTTGGATTCCGGGGTGAACTCGGCCATGAAGTCGGCCAAAACTTGGCCCTTAATTGCTGTTCTCGGTCTGAACTCCAGGTCATACTGGCCCAGGGCTACTGCCCATCTTGCTATTCTTCCTGTTAAGTCTCCTTGTTGCAACAAGGACTTCAGTGGGTGCTCTGTTAGGACCACAATCTTGTGCGCCTGAAAGTAATGGTTCAACGTTTTTGAAGCCATTATTAAGGCTAGCATTAATTTCTCCAGTGGTAGATACCTTATTTCTGCATCGGCCAGGGTTTTGCTTACATAGTAAACAGCCTTTTGCTCTCATTTTTCTTCTCGGATTAACACCGCACTTACTGCGTGTGCTGAAACAGCTAAGTACAAAAACAACTCTTCCCCTGGTTTAGGTGTTGAGAGGACTGGAGCTGTAGTCAGATACTTGTTTAGGTCGGCCAACGCGGCCTTATATTCCTCTGTCCAAAGGAAATCCGTGGCTTTCTTTACCAGGTTGAAGAAAGGTTTACATTTGTCTGAGCTTCGGCTTATGAACCTGTTTAGGGCTGCGGCTCTTCCGGTAAGTTTCTGTACCTGTTTTGCCGATGTTGGACTCTGTAAATCTAAGATGGCCTTGATCTGATCTGGGCTGGCCTCAATGCCCCTTCGTGTCACTAGGTACCCCAAGAATTTACCAGACCCAACTCCAAACGCACACTTCGATGCGTTGAGTCGGAGCCGATATGTTTTGAGTATCTCAAATACCTCTTTTAGGTCGGCAAGATGACCCTTAGGATCCTTGGTCTTCATGACCATATTATTGATGTAAACTTCCACTGTTTGGCCAATCAAGTGTCTGAACATCTTGGTTACCAGCCTTTGGTAAGTTGCTCCTGCGTTCTTCAATCCAAAAGGCATTACTCTGTAACAGTACAAGCCTTTTGGGGTGATGAACGCTGTCTTCTCCTCATCTGGGGGGGTACATGGCTATCTGGTGGTATCCCCGGTAAGCATCCAGGAAACTCATCATTCCATGTCCAGATGTGGCGTCTACCAACTGGTCAATCTTAGGTAGAGGAAAGCTGTATTTGGAACAGGCTTTGTTCAGGCTTGTGAAGTCTACACAGACCCTCCACTTACCGTTCTTCTTTTTTACTACGACAGTGTTTGACAGCCATGTTAGATAATTGACTTCTCTGATGGCCCTGGCCTCCAGAAGTCTGTCTACTTCCTCCTCTACTGCTTCGACGTGCATCAATGTCGGTCTTCTGGCTCGCTGTATCACAGGCTTGGCCGACCTGTCGACGTTCAGTTTGTGGCATGTGACCTCGGGGTCAATGCCAGGCATCTCATAAGGTGTCCAAGCGAACACCTCAATGTTTGTCCTCAGAAAAGCTTCCAGCTCTCTTTCCTCTTCTTTGGCTAAGCCCAAGCCGAGAAGAAAGAAGCGTTCTTCATTGCCCTCCTGGACGAGGATCTTCTTTAGTGCTTCTTCACTTTTTTCGGCCGGCTCCTTGCCGACATCATCTAGGACCTCCATGTCCTCGTCTTCGATTTCAGCCTTCTCTGGTTCTCGGATGTTGCAGGTTGATTTCATTGCTGCCATGGAGCAAGTCTTTGCCTGCAGTTGATCTCCTCTGATTTCTTCAATCCCAAGTTCTGTTGGGAAACGCAATAGTTGATGCAACGTTGAGGGAACTGCCCCCATTGCATGCAACCATGGCCTTCCCAAGATGATGTTGTATGGCGAGGGCGTGTCAATCACAATGAATTTCGTCTTGATTTTCTTTGTGCCGGCTTGTACTTCCAAGGTTGTTGCGCCCAGTGGCCACGTCGGCGTTCCATTGAAGCCGACCATCGGGCCATTGGATCCTTCCATGTCGTCTGGGTGAAGGCCCAGCTCCTTGTAGCATCTAACGTACATGATGTCGCAAGAGCTGTCTTGATCAATCAAGATGCGCTTTACTTGGCACTCCCCAACCTGGAGGGATACTACCAAGGCATCATTATGCGGATGTTGGACCATCTCTAGGTCGGCTTCAGTAAAGGCTATCATTGGTCCTTGGCACTCCTCTGGCCGATCTCTCTTTTCCCCGACCTGGTAGACATGCTGTAAATGCCTTACCCTCTGGGTCTCTCCTCTGATTTCGTTCTCGTTGACCCTTGAGTGGATCACATTAACCACCCGTGGTCCCCCTGCCTATGGTTGCTGTGCTGGGGGAGGCGGGGCTGCTGGTGCTTGAGGCAATCTTGCCTGTTCCTCTCTTGTCCTGACTTCATCGACAAGGTCTCACAGATGGCCTTGCCTTACTAGGTCCTCTAAGTGTGCTCTTAGGGCTCTGCAGCCCTGAGTTGGATGCCCTTCTTCATTGTGGTAAGCACAACGCCTACCAACGTTCCTTCCCATGTATTCCCATGGGGCCTTTGCCGGTGCTCTGAAATAGGGTTGGTTTCGGATTTGATCCAGGACTTTGTGGACCGAGATTCGGAACACAGTCGTCACTGCCTGTTTGGCCCTCAATTCCGTTTCTTGTTTGTTGAACCCGTTGTTACCTCGGCCTCGCTTCGGCGAGCCGTTGGTTCTTTCTTGTTTTATTTCTTTATTCCCTGATGTATCCTCCTCGGCTCTGGCATACTTTTCGATTCTTGCCATGAGCTCTTCCATGCTCTTCGGCAATGTCTTTGCCAAGGATTTCCGAAGTGGACAATCATCTTTCAGGCCGTTTTTGAAAGAAACGACTGCTACTTCCTGGTTGCATTCGGGTATTCGGTTGAACACCTCATAATACCTTTTTGCATAGGCCCTTAGGCCTTCATCCTTGCTGATCTTCAGGGCCATCAGTGCATCCACCCTCAATGGCTGCAGCTTGTTTGTTACGAACCTGGCCACAAACATCTCGGCCAGGCCTTCCCAGGTCTTTACGCTTCCCTTTGGTAATTTGTGGAACCAATCTGATGCAATCTCCCCGAAGGATGAGGGGAACACTTTACAGAGCAACGGCTTGTTCCCACTATACAATGTCATTGAGTTCAAACATAATCCGACATGGAAGTTAGGGTCCGACTTACCATCGTATATTTGAAACCTCGGCATGCTGAATCTCTTTGGTGCCTGGAACTTGTCCAATTCTACCGAGAAGGGTGTCCTCGGCTTGTCAGGTGAGGTTACCTCGGCATCTCCGTTCTGTTGCTTCCTCTTGAGGTAGTTTCTCAAGTCTTCCTTGCTCCGCCCAGGAGCTCGGCTATCCTTTGATTTTAGTCTTTTTGGCACACTGCTCTTGGCCTCGTGATAGCCTCTTTTCGATCTCTCCCCGTGAGTTGTGTCGAAGCATAATGCCTGCCCCTGAACATGCCAATGTTCTTTGGGGTCTGCCTCCTTCGTGCGATGCGTTTTCCGTGATTTTTCCCTTCTTGATTCTCCTCGCCCGACCTTCCTGGCGGTTTGATGAGAGTGTCTTCCGCTCCTGGTATGCTGAGGTACTAAAGGGATCTGTCCCCCCTTCTGGGTGTTGACTGCTGGAATTGGTGTGTCATGCAGAGGGAAGGGTAGCTGCATGACATTGTTTTGCATCATAAAATTGATGACCGATTGCAGGTCAACCAATTTGTTTGCCATCTCTTTTACCTCTTCATCCCTCCGTAGGCATCTGTCCCTCCATACCTGGAGGTTGTCTTCGTTGTAGTATCTGCTCTGATCGGTCTTCTTTGAAGTGTCACCCTCCTGGCAGACGTCTTTCGCTCCGTGATGAGTTTCTGTGTTGCGGTTGTCTCCTTCAATATCGAGGTCAATAGGTCTTTCACTCCCAGCGAGAGTGCCATCCCCAATCTTTTCTTTCTGCGCGTTACTGGCCATTTATTCGTCTTTTGTTCCCACAGACAGCGCCAAATTGTGTGAGTGATTTTCCGGTCACACTGCCCTCCTTAGTAATTCAGCTGCAGAACACTGGCAGAATAGATGACACCTGGCAGACCTGCAACAGAAAGAGAAGATTCCGGCGGTGGTTCGTCCACTTGGGGGCACTCCGACGATCAAGTCAGTATATCTCTCAAAGATAATCAATAGTGCAAAACTTAATGCTCAAAGTATATATTGCGTACCTTAGACCTACGAGGGTGCCTCTCTTTTATAGTTTACTCAATCCTAATCCCACTAGAAGCCTGACTTCTATGGACTTCAATTCTATGCTTACTTTGGATTCCTCAAGAGATAAGGATAAACCTCCTAAGAGTATTATCTTTATCTATCCTGAAGTCTTTCTTCATCTTAGGACTCTTGTCCTTTATCCGCTTATCCCGGATTCCGATATCTTCGGAGATAACCTCGGCAACTCTGAGATCACCTCGGCATAACTACCACGACACGTGGCACCTCGGCTGACACATCGGCGTCACCATGCCACGTGTTGGTACTCAGAAAATATATCCCCACAGTGAGAATGCTATGAATTTATATAATAAATAAATAGTAGTAGTAATCGAGAAATGGATTACTCAATTTCATAGAGATAGTAGAGAGAGAGAATCTCAAACTCTGTTTTCTGATAAATGGATTGCTTTGTGAGGTTTCTGAGAAATGGGTCTGCTACTATTGTTGCCGTTGCCAGTTGCTACGGTGGTGATGGCAATCATGACAGTCATCGTGGTGGAGGAGGAGGCTATGGCAATCATGGCAGTCACGGTGATGGAGAAAGAGAGAGAAGAGAGAGAGAATGAGTGTGTATGATATATGGGTATGAGTGTGCGTGACGGAAGTTAAAAAAAAAAATATATATTATAGATATCTTCAATTATTAAAAGTTAGAAAGGGTTGTTAAACTAAATATCATATATATATATATATTGTATAATTTTGTTATAAATATTTCATAATTTTCTCCTAGAATTACAACAATCAATAATTCAAAATAAAATTATGCATTTTTGGTGATAATATAATGTATTTTTTTTTTTTTTGGTTTAGCAGTGTTGCATAATTTTTTATCAAATTATTTTTAAATAACAAAATGTGTAATATTACAAAAAATATATATATATATACAAGTAACTTTATTTTTAATCACGATCTCTTTTAGAAAATTATGCAATTTTCATCACAAAATTAAAATATTTAAAAATCTTTAAAAAAACTTTTTAATTTAAGCCACAATAATACCAGTTTTCTTATCATATTATTATAAATAAATATATTAATCTAAAGAGTAATGATACAGAAATCTAATATTTGAGCTCTAAAGAGAGCTTTACACATGTGATAAGGAAAAAAAAATAAACAAGCAAACAAATACACATGCACACACACCATATTACAAGTGAATTCCACCCATTTAAAACTCCTTTAAAACTATCTTTTTAAAACTCTCAAACATTTTTATATTCTAAAATTGTGATCCATAACATATCTATCACAAATACATATATATCACAAAAATGAGGAAAACTGCACATGCCGTACACATGCTACCGAAGAGTTGGCTTGAATAATGCAGACACAGGGACACACTTTTTCGAAGCAAACGCAACTAATTTACAAAATCGTTACGGAATTAAAAAAAAAAAAAAATTCGAATCTTTACTTAAAAATTAAGAGTTTTATTCTTAAAGTATTTGATAAGAAACTTAATAATATGTTTGTACATAGTGTATGGGAGTACGTGTATCATGTTATGTATAATTAATTTAAACATTGAGTAATGCTAGAAATTTAAAAGTTCTACCAAAATTTTTATTAAATATATCACGTGACTCACACTATGTGGATTCCACACTCATGTGAAATATTTGATAGAATTTTTGGATCTTTAACATTTTTGTTAGGGAGACTTATTTATAAGTCATTTTTCAGACACGCTAAGTGCTGTGTAATTTCTTATAGAGTCTCAAGTCCTATTTAGATAGGAATGTGTTCTACAAGATCCTACATAAACGTAATGTGACGTGACACTTATATAAACGTAACGTAACGTGACACCTATATAAACGTAACGTAACGTGACACCTACATAAACGTAACGTAACGTGTCACGTTACGTTTCGCAAACTTAATGAGTTTTTATTTTTTAAAATTAAATGTGAAATGTTGCTGGTTTATATTAGTGTCACGTTACGTTTCATATAAATATGATCTATGGCAACATTCAATTTCCTATGTAGGAAATTGAATGTTGTCATAGATCATAGGTGTCACGTTACGTTTATGTAGGTATCACGTTACGTTATATTTATGTAGATATGATCTATGGTAACATGTAATTTCCTCACGTTATATTTATGTAGGTGTTACGTTACGTATAGGTGTCACGTTACGTTTATGTAGGTGTCACGTTACGTTACATTTATATAGATATGATCTATGATAGTATTCAATTTCCTATATATGGTTTTACTATTATTTATTATATTAATAACTAATATTGATGGTAAATGTGTCAACAAACTTCCCATAAGACTTATGGGAACATAAATTTTTTAGTATGACCATATATAACATAAGTCTCCCTAATAGAACTTATAAATAATTTTCTCTTATTGTTAAAGATTATTAACCAATATCCTTAACACACTCCTTAACCAAATTCAAAAAATAAATCTTAATAAAATGCGATACTCCCAATAATGGTAAACAATTGACTTCTTTTTGTCTTTTTTTTTCTTTGCTTGTAATTTTCAAAATTTGTAGCATTGAATAATGGAAGTAGCTTGACTTCAATCCCGCTTTTGGATTGGAGGGTCAATTTCTCTAGTTTTGGACTGATTTGAATAGTTTAAATTATATGATTCGCTGCATAAATTATTCATATAAAAAAAAATTGAGTCAATAGTTATATGATTGATTTATAATTGTATTGGAAGAAAAATATTTGAGATTGTCAAGAAACTTATTGCAACTTGATCGGCAATTATGTAATGTAGTAAATGTTAATTTTTAATTTGTCACACACCCAATTATACAGGCCTTTCTTCTTTGCCCCATTATTATGAGAGAATATTAGGGGTTTCAAATATGGATATTTGTCAAAAAAAATAAATAAATAATGAATGGTCTATTTTTTTAAAGGGTTATTTACATGGAGACCCTTTAAACTATTGAAAAGTATCACTTTGATCCTTTATATTATAAAAGTATATAAATAGATCCCCTAAACTATTGACGTGTTTCACTTTTATTCATTTCGTTACAGTATTGACATTTTTAAGACAAAAATACCCTTCAACACTCTATACAACACATCTAACAACACTTATTCTCAATTTTTCTCATTTTTCTATTTTATTATTTTTAAAAAATATTCTTTAGCAAAAATATTTTTTCAAAGAATATTTAAAAAAATAAAAATAAATGAATACTTATATTGAAAAAAAAAATTAAAATAATAATAATAATGAAATTGTAAATATATAAAGTACTGGAGGGTATTTTTGTCTAAAAAATATTTAAAAATTTGGTTTAACTCATGGTGTAGTGACCGAAGGGGGTCACCAAAAGTTTAGAGGATCCATTTGTATTCTTTTATAGTTTAAGGGGTTAAAATGATACTTTTCAATAATTTGGAGGGTCCATTTGTATTTTTTTATAATCTAAGAGTCAAAGTGACACTTCTCAATAATTTAGTGGGTCTTTATGTAAAGAACCCCTTTTTAAAGAAAAAATTATAAATATATCGCCTGAGATTTGTTTAAAATACAAATTGTCTCTTGTAATTTTGAAAATTACATCTCGTTGCCTTGAAATTTTGAATTCCATAACAAATGACTCATTTTATTAACAAATCATTAAGATAGTTAATAGTTTTTAATAATGTCAAAAATCTATTTTTATTATTAATTTTATTTATTGTATATAAGAGTGGTTAGAAATTTCATTTTTTCAATTAATTATGTTAAACAAAAAAATTTGACAACGAGTTATTTGTAATTTTTTAAATTATAGGGAACAATCCGCATTTTAAGCAAATTTAAGAGGATGTATTTGTAATTTATCATTTTCTACATTATATTTTTTTTGAACCAATTTTCTAAATTATATTTAGTCATCCATTTTATTAATTAAAAAGGTTAGAAATGTGATCTGATCATTTGATTGTTAAAATCCAATTAACTTAATTTTTTTCATAACTGAAAATTGCAAAAATTGGATTCTTTAATAGGGGTGAGCATGGTCCGATTTGAATTGGTTTGGGAAGAAATTGGGACCTATCCATTATTTATGGTTCAATAAAAATTGAAATAAAAACAAACCTTTAAAATCATGAAATCGATCCAAACTTAAATATTTGAAGACGGCTGGATTCAGTTTGAAATCTCGAATCACATAATCTATCATTAATTCAAAAAAATTCAAAAAATTTAGCAAAAATATTTTTAAAAAATTCAAAAATTATATAACATTTTCAAAAAGAAAAAAAGAAAAAAGAAAAAGTCTATCATAAATTTTAAAAGTAATATTATGCCCATCAGACAAACTACTCTCATAATATTCATCAATTAAGCAAAAATATAACATTAAGTAAATATTGTTCAACATTAATCTATTATGATTTTTCTAAACATAAACATACACATTATTTAACTATTAACTTAAACAAACATAATATCTAACAAATAAACATATATAGTTTAAGTTATACAATTCAATTTAATTCAAATCCAGAGCCATAAATCTAAATCTAGAACTAATCCGCAAAAATCAATTATCTAATTTTTTCAAACCATGATCGAACGCCGAATTAAGAGGTTGTTTGGAAAAAATTAAAATATCACACTTTTTAAAAACTTTTTAATCTTTTAAAGCCACGTTTAGAAATATACTATTTTAGTAATTTTTTAATTTTTACAAAAAGATGTACAGAAAAATAGAAAGAGTGATGTGAGAACTTATAATGAGTTTTTGACCTTTTAATTAAAATATATAATTAACAAATGAGACCTTAGATCATATCAACTTTCTATTTTTATAAACATTTTTTTTATAAAAAATAAAAAATATAACTTGGGTGTTTTGGGAAGTTGGTAAAAAGCTGGCTTTTGGCTTTTTACCAAGTTTTTTGGCTTTTTTGGAGATGATTTGGGAAGTTGGTAAAAAGTTGACTTTTTTACTTTTTTGGTTTAATATTTATTTATGGCATCAAATCAAAATAAAATGACCAATATACCCTTGCCAAACTTTGGAATTTTAGGTTATTTATTAACAAGGAGGGTATTTAGGTAATTTCACAAGGCAGCTTTTTTGTGACTTCCCAAATGGAAGTCCTGGCGTTTTCGGCAGCTTGACGTTTTCCTTCCGTGGACAAAAACGTGGCGTTTTTCATCTCTTCCCTATTTAACACATTTTAAACAACTCCTAAAAAATCAAACCATCTATGAAATTCACCTCCACCCGTTGAATTTGCGAATTTTTCGAATAATTTATTATTCTCAAACAGGTGAAAGCAAGCAAACACAAAAATGATTCTAACGCCATCATCATCCAAATCAACCGTACACAAAGACCACTGTTTTAGCGATTCACTATTATATATTCCCGCGCGATGGTTCTCATCGCCACTGTACGATCAATCTGTTTCACGCCCGTTTTCGACTCGGAAAATGTCTTCTTGCTCCTCCGAAAGTCCACCTCCTACGCTTCGTACAGTCACCATTTCCTACTCACACCTCAAAGTAAGCTTCTTTCTCTCTCTCTCTCTCTCGACCTGTTTGGTTGCCGAGAAAATTTTCGGAGGAAAGAATTGAACCGCCTGTGTTTAGTTTGCTGTTTATGTTTTTCCCTCGGTTTCTCCACAGCCAAATTGGCACAAACTTCAATTTCCTTCTTGTGTGTTCGTGTTGTATTTGACGTATCCTAAGCTATTATTATTGAGTGATCGATGAAAATTTGCTTGTCAATATGTTTGAATTCATATTCAAATAGGTTTAATTTGACTTGAATGGTGATAGCTGTTGCCTTTTGATTGTAATCGGACCTCCTCAAAGTAAGCTTTCTCTTTGTTTCTCTCGACCTGTTTGGTTGCCGAAAAAATTGTCGGCAGAGAGAAGTGAAAAACCTGGAATTTGGTTGAGGTTGGAGTGTGTGTAGCGTGGTTTTGTCTCTTGTATTTTTCCTCGGTTTCTCTGCTGCCAAATTGAGTACACTCATGTTTCTTTGTTGTCCTCCATTGCTATGTCATGTCCAACAAATTAAGGCTTTGTTGACCAATTTTTAGGGACGGAATCACTTTTTACACGAAATATTTTTAGTAATGAATTTGGACATTTAGTGATGAACTATCCGATCAAAATTTTAGACTCCTTTTTTTGGTACAAAATTGTTGTCCCTGTAACATTTTTAAAATTTTGTCACTAAAGGTCTATTTTTTAAAATAACTTTTCAAGATGGTGATTTATACTGTGTTTGGATTATGGATTTGGATGGGGATTTGGAAACATAAAAGGAAAATGTGAATAAAATATTGTTATATGTCACAATTTTTTTCTATTTTTCTTTCCAAATTCTTACCCAAATCTATGATCCATTCACAGACTTAGTGACAACTCACATGATAACAGGAATTGACCTTCTATTGCTTTTTGTAACAAAATTCACTGTTGAAGATGAAGAAGTTTGGTTCCTAAAACCTTCATATGTTGTGCTGGTCTTGTGTTTTTTCTCTGTCTCTCTTTGTTATTTCGCGTTCATGTTATATTTTATATATTAGTTGAATGAATGTGTAGAATTGTCCCCCTCTCTCTCTGATAGGATCCTAAGCTATTATTATTGAGTGATAGATGAAAATTCACAGGTTAGTAAGTTTGAATTCAAATTCAAATAGGTATAATTTGGCTTAAATGTTTACAGCTATTGACTTTTGATTATATTTATAAAGTATAGAGCTTGGATGTCATCCTAAGGAAGAAATTAACCATTTGTTGGTTGTTGGGTGGAAAATGGCCAACACTATTGTAATTTTGATCAGTAAAGTCAAAAGTGTATTATATAGATGAGTATCTAAAGGGGATGCTTCCATGTAGGCATGTACAAAAGGTTAAACCAATATAATCTAATGGCTCTCGAAACAAAAGTGGCTTGTATTCTCAAAAGACAAACATAAAAATGCCAACAGATTCTTACAAATGAAGAGAATCTACAAATTGATGAATATTATTGAGTATAACCTTTCCAATGATGAATATTCTTAAGTAAAACCCTTCCAATGACCTAAACTAGGTAACGCGGCAAAAAAAAAAAACAGAAGAAAAACTGTCTAAATGGTTCCTCCCGAACTCCTTGAAACGTCATCCTATTCCGTTTGCTTTACAAAATCCACATAAAGCACAAAGGAGCAGATAGTCAGGCTTTGCATCTTTGCTTTCCCACCCTATTTCCTTACCAGCCAAACATAACCCCGTCGCATCTATTTGAAAAACCTGCTCCATCCCAAACACTGTTAAAGCCAACCTCCACAACTCCTAGCCACTTACAGTGAATAAACAAATGAGAAACTAATTCCTCATCATATTATAAAGGCAATACCAATTTACAACTATTGTCGTGTCTTGATGAGATTGTTGACTGTCAAAATCTTCTCACAAGCCACATTCCATGCAACAAATACAACCTTGGATGGAACCCTAACGCTCCATCCAAATGCCTTTTCTCAAAAAATTCATCCTTTTACCATCTAAAAGAACCATATAAACAAACTTTACATGAAACCTCCCTTTATTGAATACTAGCCACCACAAAGACTCCACCCCTTCTCAAATGCTTATATAACTATAAATGCAAATTAAGAAGATTAGATAACTGATCCAGTTCCCAATTCTTACAAAGTCACCCTCAGTAGTGCAACATCCTAAAAACATATGCCTCGAGCATAATCTGCCGAGGTTTTTCCTTTTTTTTTTTTTTTGTTGAATTTTTTCAGTTACAAGAAGAAAAATGGAAAGAAAAGATCTCTCCAACACCTCATCTGTGCACTACATATGCCGCCAAAACTTTACCCAATCTTCCCTTCCCACCACCTTAAAGCTAGTACTTCTCAAGAAATCCTCCCAAACTAGACAAGTACCCTTCCGCAACCCTCTCCTATGATATACATCATCAGTTCCAAAGAAGTCCAATCACCCCAAGAGTTGTCATATGTTGTAGTCACCACCCTTCTCCAGTATGTACCTCTCACATGCAAATCTCCATAACCACTTTTCCAAGAGGGTTGTATTGAAGATATCCACCGACTAATCCCTAAACCATCTTCCTTCACCAGACTGCCACAATGTATCCCAATCCACAAGATGGTATTTGAACTCCTTCCCTACACCACCCCATAGAAAGTCTAGCTATAGCATTTTAAGCCTCCTTGCCACCGAGACTACAATTGTGGGTAGTGATATAAAATAGGTTGGAAGGCTTGAAAAGTACTCTTAATGTGTTGGATAGAAACTTCCTCTTCAACCCTACCAATCTTTTTTGGAACAGCTCCACTGTCCCATCCCAAACCGCCTTAGCATTAAATAAAGACCTTCTAACAAACCTACCTTAAAACCTTCCGTTAACCCCCTTAATCGTCCTACTAGTAATTCTACACAAAGCCTCCATAACTAGAATGGAAAAAAAAAAGTGATGACAGATTCACTTACTTCGAACCCCTTGATGTGTGAAAGAAACCAATTGGTGATCCATTCACCAACACCGAAAACTGAATTGAAGACATACAATAATGAATCCATTGCCTCCATCTACATCCAAAACCCATCCATCCCAAGTATAATAGAAAATCCCAATCACATGATCATATGAATTTTCAATATCTAGCTTACAAATGACCCTCGCCTCACTAGTATGTATTATGGAATCAACACACTTATTAGGCACAAGTATGACCAGTGCTTTAAAAGGAGTGCGCGCCTAAGCGCGAGGCGTAGCCTGGCGCTTCGAACAGGTCAAAGTGAGGCACAATATGCAAGGCGCAGCTTAGGCGTTGAGGCGAGGGCTTTTTTTCGAGGCGTGGGCTTCATGGGCTTTACTTATTTTTTTGTTCAAACTATTGATTAAGTGTTTTTTTTGTGGGCATACCCACAGGGATTCAAAGCTCTTCTATATAAAATGACCAAACGTGGTCAAAATAGAGCAGAAAGTGATAAAAGATTGATTGTTATGCTTTATATCTTTTGTTGGATATTGTATTTCTAGTTTTTAGAAGATTGAATGTTATGTTTAAAGATTATCGGAAATGGTTATGATTTTTGAAATTCTATATATATTTGTTATGTTGAAAAGTTTGTCTATTTTATAATTTTGCTTTTCTTCTACCACTTGCGCTTCACTTTGGTGAGGCGCACGCCTTGCCTTGTGCCTCTGACTTAGGCTATAGGAGACCTTATCACCTCAGTGCACCTGAGCCTTTTAAAACACTGAGTATGACATCCAAAATCTGATGACCTTGCATAAAAGCATTTTGAGAGTCAGAAAACACCAATTGTAACACATCCTTCATATAGATGGCCAACACTTATGCCAACAATTCATATTCCCTACCAAGCAAAATAACAAGTCGAAAGTCTCTTCAATGTGCTCCACACACCCTTTATTAGGGATTAAAGCTACAAAGGAAGGATTCAAAGTTTCAAAGTTTTTTCAAACATGCGCTCGTGAAAATAATTCATCATACCCGTCATCTCCTCTCACCACATTCCAATAATTTAGAAAACTGGTCATAGTTATACCATCAGATCTTGGAGTTTTGTCCCCATTATCCTGTAGGGCTCTAAGAATCTCATCTTCCAAGAAAGGTCTATCCAGCTGCTCCACCCCCTCAATTGATATGCTGCCAAAATCGATACCATCCATTCATAGACTCCACCCCCTATTCTCCTCAAACAAACCCACAAAAGCTTGCAATTCACTCCTAATCTCTAACTTCCCTAAGAACCCTTCTATCAATTCACACCCTCATGAGATTATTCCTCCGTCGAATATTAGCTATTATGTGAAAAAACCAATGTTCTTAACTCCTTCCTTAGTCCGTCCTTAGGTCACAGGGACCTAGCCTTTTGGTTTCCGACTAATTTATTCTATCTTTGGTATTCTCTCATACTCCACTGCCTTCTCCTCTAACCTGCCATCATCCTTCGAAAGGCCATTACTAGCCTTTTCCTCGTCAAGACTTTGAATATCTTCTGGCATCTTTGCCTTAGGTACCTCTAACCTGCCAAACTCCCCATATTCCATCTTTTTAGATCTGCTTTTAAAAACTTCAACTTCTTATCTAGAACAAGGCTATGATTACCCCTAACTTGGTAACCTCTCCCCCAATCAGGCATCTTGTCAACAAAACCATCGACCTGCAACCACATATTCAAATCTCATGTCATTGCTTTCTACCAATGAAAATTCAAATCTTATTATTGAGTGTCTTCATCAAGATAAAGAGCAATTAGCTCAATCTAAAAAACATGGCCACCAAATTGAGTAGAATCGTCCTGAAGAACAACCAGAAATTTTGTTTTGTTTTGTTTAGAGGAACCTCACAAGATCAATAATATTTCCCTAGGCATTGATAATTCTGTTAGTGGAATCTATGTTTAGCCATCTGAAAGAAGTTTGATGGTCTCAAATGAAGGTCCTTCAAGCTTGGTTCTTTCAGTTGTGAAGCCACAATACATGTAGTTCTATGAGTTTGAGTTGAGCATAAAGTTACTGAAGCATCATGAGAGATCAATAGAATTTCCCTAGGCATTGATAATATGGTTAATGGAGCTCATGTTTATCAATTTGAAAGAAATTTAATGGTCTCAAGTGAAGGTCCTTCAAGCTTGATGCTTTCAGTTGTGCAGCTACAATATGTGGAGTTGTACAAGGTCAAGGATAATTTTACTATAGCACCCATCAATTTTCTTTAAAGAGGTTATCAAGCATTCACAGCGTAGTCAGTCAAACAGGACCGTGCTGGTGATGGAAAAAATGTTTTTGAAATTAAATTGTAAAGTCTATGATGTATGAGAATTGAATCTTGGAAAATTCAAATATATTTATCAACTTTGAGGACAAAGCTATTTTCAAATAGGTTTAATTAGGCTTAAATGCTGATAGTTATATTGCATTTTGAGTGTATTTTGATGTGCTTAATTACTCTGTATAAAGTGTAGATATTGTATGGCCTTGTAAGGAAGAAATGAAACATTAGGTGGTTGTTAGGTGCAAGATCACCCACAAATGTGCTCAAAAGGTGAACGCTTGACCACCCAAGTGATCAAACCCTTTGATATTACCATATTTCTAGTTACATTCCTTTTGGAACGTTACAATGCTCTGTCTAAGTGTGTTGCGTGTGTATGTGAGTCTTTGATATTAACCTTTCAATTATTATTATTATTTTTTTTTGGAATTGATGGATGCAGGATAAGAACGTTGATTTGTCGGCGAAGATTGAAGAAGGTTTTGGACCCAATGGGTTGGGAATTTTGTCGATATCAGATGTATGAAATGAATTTTTTCACATCTTTGCTTGAATAATGCAAGTCTATTTGTCATCTCTTGATTTCAATTTTGGATACATATAGACAATTGTATGCTCTTATTTGTTCAGTATGCTTGAAGTTTGCAGAACTAACCCCACTGTATAGATGAATTGTTTTAGTTTGAAAAAAATGTCATTCTTTACAATCTAATAACAGGAACCCCACCATATGTAATTCTTGTTCATGGTCCTGTTTGGAAAAATCCATGAGAACTTTTTTATATTATAAATAATAATCTTTGTTAGCCCTGGGATGATTGTGCATCAAAAGCTTGATACTTGCATCAAACAGTGTGTAAGAAACCATGCTGTCTATATATATTAACTTAGGAAAATTCTGTTCATACATAAAGTTCATATAAAAAAACTTTACAAGAATGATGTGGCAATGCCATTATTGTAAATAAATGCATCTTCATTGGTATTTTTTTGAAGTGAATGGTCCATAATGAGCCACATCATTATGTATGAAAAATTTGTATGAATTTTTTGTTTGTATAGCATTACTCATTAACTTATAGAGCTTGATAGCTGCTTTCATTTATTGGAACTAATCACTTTATATACAATTCGTGATTTCTTTAGGTTCCTGAGTATTCTTCATTGCGTCAAAATCTTCTGCGTCTTTCACCTAGGTATAAGCTGTGGAATGGATTTTCTGTATTTATTTTTGATGAATCTGCAGATATTAAATACAAGGATTGTTATTATTATTTTTTAAAAATCATAATACCTATAGGATTGATCTTTTTCTTTTATCAGATTAGCCTGTCTGCCTGAAGATGTGAAGAAAGAACTGGAAGATCCTAACAGTAGGTAATACAAGAATTGCCTTCTTATTTTCCACTTCTTTAATGGTTAGTTGTCACTCACTGCTAGGTATAAACAAATATTGTGTCCCTCTCTTTGCTTAAAATTGGTTACTTTGACAATACAAGTTTTTATCAAGTTTCAGTTTTTTTTTTTTTTTAAAACAATATGTTTGTTTTCATCCACTTTTATCATTTCAATTTTTTTATAACTTCTGGATGAATGCCTAGGTACAATTTTGGATGGAGTCATGGGAAAGAGAAGCTAGAATCTGGAAAACCAGGTAGACTTGTCCCGAGTCAATTATGTTAGCCAATTATATGAGCTTATAAACAATGCAGCACTATGTTAACTACCCCAATCTAATCTTAAACATGAGGAAACCTCTATGGACCACTAAGTTGTTCTTGATCGACCATTAAATTGTTTAGGATTAGGTAAGAAGTCGAGTATGCTTTTTGTATTTTGCATCCTTTCCACAACACTAAATGATCTCTTCAATGGTTACTGCTTCAAAAATTGCTCTCATGCTGTTTTGTATATCTATTGGAAAGCTTCTTGCTGAAACATACAAATTTAACTCTAGGAATTCTATCATATGCTTTTCCTAATTTCAAAAAATCGTGTTCTAATATTTTCTTCTCTAGTAAACCATGTATACTGCCTAAAAAGTAGTTTTCTGTGGTAGCAAACCTCCTTGAATTGAAGCCAGAATGGTTCTCACTGATTCTACTTTATGGTTTATCTGCGGTAGCAAACCTCTAAGCTCAAGTGCACAGTTGCATAAGTGACAATGTACTGTGAGTTCAAGCCTGATTTTCATAAATGCAAGCCCTGGTTGATCCAAAATGCTCCTGACCTCTACCGTGATCTTCTTGAGGAGGCAAGTGCAAAGGAAACTGATGAAGTCTCCAATTGCTTCCTGTCCACTCTAAATTCCAATGGAATCGCCCCTTCTGGTGGTTCTTCAATTTCAAAGGAAGAAAAAATAAAATGCCTTCCTGCGGGAAGACAGAAAAAAAAATGAAAGAGAAACAAGGATTTGTAGCCAAAGGTGGTGCATAACAAGTGAAAATGCATGACCGTTGTGTAAGGCCTGGATCTTTCTAGTGTTAAATTTAGTGAGCCTCTGTTGTTAAGGGACCAACTGAAAAAAGAGTTGTGTGATGTTCAAGTAGACATAACATAACCAATAATGTTTTTGGAGTTCCTCAGAGACCTGGCTTGATGTGCCAGAATCTGTATTATCCTTTGTTGAGGATGAAAAAAGGGCTCCAATTGTTGATTTTTGAGTGGGGGTGTGGTACCTTTCTTTCCATTGGCTTGACTCTTCATCAAATCTAGTGTACTCTGAAATCAAAGGGTTGTAATAGATAAAATTGAAGGCAGTGGGATACCGTTCTTATATTTTATGCTTAGTGCTGTTTTTTTTTTTTTTTTCTTCTTTTTCTCCTCTCTCTCTCTCTCTCTTCTTTTGTGTGTGTGTGATTGTGTGTATTTACACATCCACAGAATCAAAATAATGGGCTAACTAACAGCTTTCAAAATATCTAGAAGTATCTTTGGACATAAAATTTAATATTTTGTTGACCTTGCCAAACCAAGTCTTAAATCCTATCAAATGGGGTCAGCTATATGAATTTTTCTTCTCCACTCGACTCTATCAATGGCCACTTGGTTAGTCAAATTAAGGAGATTCATATCTCTATTTACTACACTAGCCCATGTCAATCTAGGTCTCTGCTCCTTTCCCTAACAATTCCATCTACAGTCACTGTATCGCATCTCATCACTATTGCCTTTGTTGGTCTCCGTTGTATATGACCAAACTATCTCAATCTATTCTCTCTCAACTTATCTTTTATTGGCACTACTCATACCAATTCACGAATATACTCATTCCTAACTTTGTTTTTCTAGTCTTGCCACTCATCCACCATAGCATCCTCATCTCAGTGATACTCATCTTATCTACATGTTGTTTTTTAGTTACCCAACATTCCGTCCCATACAATATCACTAGTCTAATGGCTGTTCTATAGAACTTTCTTTTTAGTTTAGTGGGTACTCATTTAATATTTTGCTAACCTTAAGAGTGGAAAATGATATCACAAGTTTTTCTAAAGAAACTCAGCATTCTCAAACAATAGAAGTTCATTTATTCACACTTCTAGCCTGTGAATTCCTATCTGGGTGATAACTTTTGATATGCCAGCTTAAGGTTATTGTTGTGGGGTGTTTATCTTTTTGGTTTTAGTCATATTGTGAAATATAGGATTTTTAATTTACTTCAGTTACACTAAATCTTTTAGTGAAATAAGAGTTAGGATGACAACAACATATCTCTGATTCCAGCTTTATTTACCTCAGTGGCCTATGTAGGGAAATTAATTTAAGAATTATTCATATCCAGCCCATGGTTAGTCAAGCTGGTTTCAAGGTTGAATCTCCAATTTGTTTATCATGAGACCTCAATTTTGCCAAGAGTGAGTGGTGAAAGAAGATTATGTTGCTAAAGAAGGAACTTTTAAACATGAAATTTGACGAGAACTTGATGTGTTATAGCATGTAATCTAATCAGCCTATCTTTTGGCATATTTACAGTAGTAAAGTGTAGATGCAAATTGATTATTGTTTGTATATATATGTACGGTAGCACAAATATCTATATATAGATGTGAGGTCGTGTGTGTGTCAGGTTTAGTTCATGCTTTTCTTACACTTTGTATACCTGGTAGAGATTTTTATGCTTTTTATTGTGCAGACATCTTGAAAGGCTCTTTCTATGCAAATCCAATATTCGATACACCTACAACTGATGAATCTCTTGTTCAACGGTAAGTCTAAGAAAAACCTTTTATATTTTTTGGTGCTTCTACATGTTGTCTGTTGTACAAGGCACTATTGTGCACCACATATGGTGATGTGATTTCACAACTTCTGCTTTCATGTTATGTCTTCTAGGTACCCATCATATTGTGGATCAAATATATGGCCTGATAGGGCTCTTCCAGAACTTGAAGTGGGTATGTTTTCATCTAACTTTTTAATCACTAGAGCTGTGGATTACTTGCATGTGTCCATTTGTTCTTAGAATAATATCTTTGTGATTGTGATTTTGCTTAGCTGTCATTAGTTGTAGTTTCCTTTTGTGCCTTGAGGCTTCTATTGTACGTTTCATATTATTAATCTATAAGGGAGTGATGGTCTCATCATTCCCTAAGTTTGATTTCTCCTAAAATAAACATGGTATCAGAGCCATGTTCATCATCCACCTTTACCTAATGACCATAGTACCACCACGCTACACCGCTAAACCACCACACACCACTAGGACCACCCGACAGCCACCCAAGGCCCAGTCAACAGCCACCCATGCCCATGTGACACCACTAGAGCCTATTTCGGCTCTTCTACAGCCTCACCTAGGGCTCACGACTTGGACAGGACAATTTCAACACCTCCCTTGATGCTTGATTAGGGTTTCGGCAGCCTCTCTTTGCCCTAGTCTATGTTTTGATTGACCCATTTGGTTCTTTGTTTCTCTCTTGCTACAAGTCTTCACTTTATTACTGAGAGTATTTCAGTCCCTGTTTTGATTGATGGTACCTTCTCCCTATTTTTTGTTTAATTTTTTGGGTCAATATATGGCCCTAATCCTCAGCCTTGACTGATTGTATCTCTCCATCGTTTATGGTTGATTATATGTGCCTTGATTCCAGTCATTTTTCCTTCTTCCACTAGTAGTGATTGTTACAGGTTGTTGTTTAGATAGTAGCATACTAAGATGGCTGAACTTACGAGTGAATCCACCACTAGTTCCTAGCCACCTAAAGGGGAGAGTCCCATTATGACTACTGCATAAGAAAACCTTAACCCTAGCCTAAAAATCACCACCTTTTTGTTTAATGGACAGAACTATCTTGCATGGTCGCAATGTCTAACACTTTTCGTGAAAAGCCGAGGAAAAATGGGTTATGTTGATGGGAGAATCCAAGCTCCTAGTACCACTGATCCTAGTTATGACCAATGGGAGATTACAAATTCTCTGATTATAGGGTGGCTCATCCACTCAATGATTCTTGATATTGGTGAGGGTTACTTATCTATGGATACAACTCAGGATATTTGGGATGTTGTGGCTACTACCTATTCCCGAAAGGGGAATTTTTCACAGACCTTTGAGTTGTGCCGCTCAATTAAGCGCTCAATACAGGGCGAGATGACCATCCTTCAATACTTTACCTTCCTCAGTAATAACTAAAAACGTCTGGATCATCTTCAGGACTACAAATCAGTCTGCTCAACCGATTCTGTAGGGTACCGCAAATTTATTGAGTAAGAGAGGGTCTTCAAATTTTTGGAGGGTCTCAATGTGGAGTTTGATCCTGTTCAAAGTCGTGTCCTTGGTATGGATGTTCTCCCTTTCTTTCAGGAAGCGTTTGCTTATGTTCAGAATGAGGAGAGTCGCCGCTCAGCTATGCTTCCTCTTGCCTCTATAGAGCGCTCAGCCTTAGTCTCTGCTCCTTATAGAGATGGAGATCGTCTATCCCATGGTACACGCAATCCTTCTGAGAAGGATACTTTGTTCTGTGACTACTGTTGACGGCCTAAACACACTCGTAAGACATGTTGGAAGCTTCATGGTACTCCATCTGGGGGTCGTGGTGATCGCTCTGGTAGTCGAGGGGGTCGATCCGGACAGTCTAGAGGACATGGGTCTAATCCACGTGTCCATCATTCTAGTGCAAATGATACACATGACTCTGCTCCAGCTATCTCGTCTACTGATATTGTGTTTGGTATGTAATCTTTTGAGTTTGAGGATGCTCTACGTTACTTGCTAGACCGTCGAACTTCCACAATTCCTACCGGTGCAGGTAACTTAGCCTTTTCTACAAATGCTTTCCTATCTCATAAAACTTTGCCTTGGATTATTGATTCTGGTTTCTTGGATTATATGACTGGATCTTCTGATCTTTTTTCGGAATATAAGCCCTTTTCAAGTTAGGACAAAGTTAGGATTGCTGATGGTACAATTTCTTCTATTTCTGGGAAAGGTTTAATCTATGCCACATCTTTATCTTTGTCATCAGTTTTATATGTTCCCAGTTTCTTTGTTAATCTTCTATCATTGAGTCGTCTTACTTAGGATTTGAATTGAAGTGTAACCCTTTTTCCCGATCATTGTCTTTTTTAGGACCTTATCACGAAGACGATTGGCAGTGGTAGAGCAGAGAATGGTATCTGAATCTTGGATCAGGCATATCACATAGCTTATCATACCATCTAGTCTCCAACCACCAAGGATGACATTTGGCTTTGGCACCGGCGTCTGGGACATCCATTTTTTTTATTACTTGAGCATTTGTTTCCTTCTTTTAAGAGCAATAATGTTTCTGAGTTTAATTGTGAGTCATGTCAACTTGGCAAACAATACTGAGCTTCTTTTGCTCTAAGTATTAATAAAAGTTTCGTTTATTTTTCATTGATTCGTTTTGATGTTTGGGGTCTTTCTCGTGTTGTTTCATTAAAAGGCCATAGATGGTTTGTCACCTTCATTGATGATTTTTCTCACATTACTTGGGTGTATTTACTAAAAGGAAAGAGTGAGGTTCTCTCTGTGTTTCAAACATTTCATCAGATGATTTACGCTCAATTTGGGGCTGTTGTAAAAATTATGCGTTCAGATAATGGGGGTGATTATATTGATTCGGGGTTAGGGAAATGCTTCAGCACTTATGGCATTATTCATCAGACTTCTTGCACCAACACCCCTAAGCAAAATGGGGTTGTGGAACGCAAGAATCGTCATTTTCTTGATATAGCTCATTGCATGACTTTTTGTATGCATATGCCTCGGTCTTACTGGGGTGAAGCTGTCCTCACCGCTGCCTATCTTATCAATCGCCTTCCCAAACCCCTCTTTAGGTATTCTTTGGCTCTCAGCCCGTGTCTTCTATTCCTCTCAAAGTTTTTGGGTGTCTGCTTTGTTAACAATCATTCCCCTACTCGTGGTAAATTGGATCCTCATTCTCTTAAATGTGTCTTTCTTGGGTATTCACCCACTCAAAAAGGGTATAAATGTTATCATCCTCCTTACATAAGTGGTTTGTGTCCATGGATGTCACATTCTTTGAGTCCCAGTCCTACTTCTTGTCCTTTCTCGTTTCCGAGTCATCCCTTCAAGGGAAGCGTTGGTGTGAAGAGATTCTTGGCATAGGAGTATTACTTGTTTCTGAACCTTTACAAGTCGTTGAGGATATAGCATGTGAACCAACTATTGGGAATACAAAAGCTGATACACTCAAGGAGTAAGGAAAAGTTTATGTCAGGGATAAAGAAAGACAGAAGTCTACTTGGATTCAAGAGACCACTTCTCCTGATCTTCCACTGTCGTTTCCTTCAACTAATGAGAGTCTAGGCAACTCTGATAACCTTGAATGCACAAATCTTGATATTCCAATTGCCCATTGGAAGGGTGTGAGGTCTTGTACTCAACATCATATCTCTAATTTTGTATCCTATTCTAATTTGTCTCCCTCATATAGTCTGTGTGTCAAAATTTTCCTCTGTTAGTATACCTGATCATTTTCAGGATGCTCTTGCCACCTCTGAGTGGAAACGTGCCATGATTGAAGAAATAGAAGCACTTCATAAGAATGACACTTGGGAATTGACAGAGTTATCCAAGGGCAAACGAACTGTGGGATGCAAGTGGGTGTATATTGTGAAGCAAAAGGCAGATGGAATTGAAAAGTTCAACCCACACTTCTCCTTAAATCCAGGTATTAAGGAGAGGGAAACTGGAGCCTTATAACCAGCATAGATAGGGAAACTCTAGGCGATGTGGGCCACATTCCAACACACCTTCCTGGATCACAACATACTGTAGTCGGACAAACGGCACACCAATCACAGGTCTAACCAAGTTCTGATACCAAATTGAAAAGTCCAGCCCACACCTCTCCTTAAAACCCAGGTATTAAAGATAGGGTAACTCTAGGCGATGTGGGATACATTCCAATAGATGGTTCGATTGAGTGCTATAAGGCTTGGCTTGTGGCAAAGGGCTTTACTCAGACTTATGGAGTAGACTATCAAAAGACATTTACACCAGTTGCTAAGATGAATTCAGTCAGGGTGCTCCTCTCTCTGGCAGCTAATCTGGATTAGCCACTTCACTAGTTTGATGTGAAAAATGCTTTCTTATATGGTGATCTAGAAGAAGAGGTGTATATGGACATTCTTACTGGCTTTGAAGATCTTAAAACAAAGGGTAAGGTGTGCAGGCTTCGGAAATCACTTTACGATCTCAAACAGTCCCCAAGGGCTTGGTTTGAGAGATTTACTCAAGCAATACTTAGATATGGATTCAAACAAAGTCAAGCTCATCACACTTTGTTTGTTAAACATTCTTTACATGGTAAGACTACAACTTTTATTGTATATGTGGATGACATAGTACTTATAGGAGATGATGTTGAAGAAATTTATCGGTTGAAGGAATATTTGGCAAGCGAGTTTGAAATCAAAGACTTGCGGAACTTGAAGTATTTCCTAGGTATTGAGGTTGCTCGGTTCAATGATGGAATCTTCATTTGTCAAAGGAAATATGTGCTTGATATGTTATAAGAAACCGAGATGCTTGGCAATAAAGCTTGTGACCTTAGTTACAGGATTCGCGCAAACAGGCCGTGATTCTTACTCAGAATCGCGATTCCGCGCTTCCTAGAAAGAAACGCGTAAGAATCGCGTTTCTGTGGAGAGAGAAACGTGATTCAAATGAAGATGGGATCGTAAAGGGGAGAGAGAGAGAGAGACCTGGTGCGATCTGCCTTCGATCTCTGTCTCTCGCCTTCGATCTGCCTTTGATCTCTGCTCGCGATCAACCTCTTGCCTTCGATCTCGATCTGAACTCATCGATGTCCACGGCTCAGCTCTTGTCGCAGTCGAACTTGTCAAAGATGGAGTCGTAGAGACTCGTCAGCTCCTCCGGCGGCGTCGCCATGTCCTCGCCTTCGATCTGACTTCCTCCCTCTCTCTCTCTCTCTCTCTCTCTTGTCGTGCATCTCTGTCCCTCCCGTTTTCAACCTATAACAATATGATTTGTTATATATAAAATATATATATATCTAATTTGTTATATAAAATATATATCTAATAAATTATATTAACATATTTGTGTCTAATAAAATATATATATAGAATACATATAATAAATCTAATAAATAATATAATTTGTGTCTATCTCACCCCTCTCCAATTTTTTTTTATTATTTATTTTAATATATTTTAACACATTATTTAAAAATAAAAATAAAAATAAAATAATTAATGTGTATTAAAAAAAATATTTATAAAAAAAACTTTTAATGTGTATTAAAACATATATATATTTATATATTACCGCTCCCCAAGGCGCTCCCAACCTAAGAAACTTCTATCGACTCACGCTTCCCCGCTCCCGCTCCCGCTCCCGCTCCCGCTTCGTGCAACTAAGCTTGTGACACACCGCTAGAGCCAAACTAGAAACTTGGTGATGATAGTGGAGGAGTTTTTGTTGACAAGGGGAGTTATCAGAAACTAGTGGGTAAGCTCATTTACTTATCCCATTCACGTCCTAACACTGTTGTTGCGGTTAGTGTGGTCAGTTAGTTCATGCATGCTCCTCATGAGGCACACTTGGTTGCAGTTATGCGGATTTTTAGATACTTAAAATTTTCGCTTGGAAAGGGCCTCTATTTCTTCAAACATGATCATCTTAGTGTGGAAGCTTATACAGATGCTGATTGGATAGGATCGGTAACTAATAGTAAGTCCACATCAGGATATTGTACCTTTGTTGGGGGAAATTTAGTTACTTGGAGAAGTAAGAAGCAGAATGTGGTAGCTAGATCTAGTGCAGAGGCGAAGTTTAGAGCCATGGCACAAGGTGTGTGTGAACTTTTGTGGATCAAGTTACTGTTGAATGATTTTGGAATTGAGCAGATAGACTCCATGCGGCTAATGTGACAATAAGGCTGCTATTAACATAGCTCACAATCCAATTCAACATGACTGGACAAAACATGTTGAAATTGATTGTTACTTCATCAAGGAGAAACTCACTATGGCACTATATGTACTTCTTTTGTGAAGTCTGGAGAACAGCTGGCCGATATTCTCATCAAGGGAGTTGCAAGTAAACCGTTTTATGATATTATTAGCAAGCTGGGCATGAGAGATATTTTTGCACTAGCTTGAGGGGGAATGTTAGAATAATATCTTTGTGATTGTGATTCTGCTTAGCTGTCATTAGTTGTAGTTTCCTTATGTGCCTTGGGACTTCTATTGTACGTTTCATATTATTAATATATAAGGGAGTGATGGTCTCATCATTCTCTAAGCTTGATTTCTCCTAAAATAAACATTTGCAAAGTTTGTCTAACATTGCAGTGTGATGCCTTTGTGATCCATTTTAAGTAAAACTTCTGCATTCACTTTTTGACCATGCATGTCAAGCTGAAGTTGTCATTTGCTTAATGTGTTCATCATGACACAAACTATTCTAATGGAACTAAAAGACATTTCCATCATAAACTCAATCATATGGGCACGCACTCGCCCTTTTAATCTTTCATTAATTGTCTTCTAATCTCTCTAAATTTTTTAAATATATATATTTTTTATTTTTATAGTTTGGCATCAACTTGCAGCTTTCCTTGTGTGTATGTGTGTGTGTGTGTGTTTTTTTTTTTGGCATGAATTTTGCAACTTTTGTTGTGTTAAAATTTGTATTTTTGTTCAACCCCTCATAATGAGCAATTAACTGGTGGATGGCTTGACATAATGAGCAATTAACTGCCAGATGGCTTTGTTTCCTAGTGAGCTTTGGCATTTCTATTTTTCATGGATCCTATGGTTACATAACTTTCTTCTTTGTACATAGCTTTCAAAGCTCTTGGAAAGCTGATTCTGGATGTTGGGTTAATGGTGGCATATCACTGCGATAGATATGGTAATCCTCATGATTAAAATTTTCTAGTATTTTTATTATGAAATTGTAAAAATGAACTCTTGTTTTTCTTGGCCTCAATTTCCACGGATTCTCTGAATGGTTGAGTGAGTGTTTGCCAAGATATTTTAAAGAAATTCTTTGGTTGCGTTTGGTAGAGTTTTGTAAATGTGATTTGAGAATTGAGTTGTATTTTGAGTTTGTGAGTTTTAGAATTATGATTTGAGTGTAGAAAATTTGTTTGGTTATGGTTTTTGAATAGAGTGTTAAAATGAGATTTGAATTGAAGTTGGAATTAAGATTTGAAAGTTTGATGTGACATGTAAAAGAAGAAAATGTGTTTGGTTATGAATTTTGGAAATAGTTTTCAAAGTGTAATTCAAATTATTATAACCCATAATCAAACACATAACTCATAAATGTATTGAGCTTATTAGTCAACATTCATAACCAAACTCTTTTTTCAATACAAATCAATAAATTAATTAATAATTTTGCTCCCAATTATTAATTCGTTTTAATAAAAAAAAAAATTCGAATGAAAATTCTTTTTTTCCTGTTAATTTTTTTTCATTTCAATTTATGTTTTAAATTAATTTATTATCCAATTACGTTTGTTTGCAAATAATTTTTTTTCCAATAATTTTTTGGCAATTAGTTTCGATTTATTTCATAAATTTTTTTCCAATGCATTTATTTTCATTTTAATTTATTGCAACACCCATCTATATACACTTCGTCCTCCTCTATATACACTTCGTCCTCCTCCACCAAGGCAGCACCAAATACACTTCCTGCTTCTGAACTAAGGCACCAGCCAACATACAAGATCAACATAATTGATATTCCCCTCCCAACACAGTCTCTATCCACTAAACATTCAAACTTCTGCCTTCAAAACACTTATATCCACTGGACGTCTGACTGAGCAAGGCAACAACACAACTAGCAAGGCGGTGAGAGAGGGCAGCAGCCGAATACAGCAGCAGGGGGCCGACCGGTGGGTTGGCCGGTGGGTTGACCGATTCTGCCGGTTGGTTGACCAGTTGGTCAACCGGTTTCTGCATTTTTTTTTTTTTTCCCTTCCTCGCAGTGTCCATATCTCACTTCATACCAGTTTAGCTCATCACATTGCATTTATTAACCTTAGTTAGTCACTTATTAACCTTTATAATTCACATGTGTATACCATTTCAAAGTTCAGAGAATGCTTTTCAGATAATGTTTTTCAGAATTTCAGCGTGCTTTCCCGTGAAGGTATTTAGTGTTAGGATTATTGCTGAGCCATATTTTGGACCGTTGAAATTGTGTGCTGCAGAGAAACGGGGGGAAATCGTTGCCAAATAATAAACAGAGTTGTATTTTGAATTGTGTGCTAGAATTATGATTTGAGTTCTGTATCCAAATGTGAAGTGTAAAACGTGGTCTGGAAATATAATTCCAGAACACTTCCAAACAGAGCCTTTGTTTTTTTTTTTTTTTTTCCCTTTCTGTTTGGCCATTAGTCTTACTGTTAGATTTATGTATGGAATGCCTAGAAAGTTTACTAAGAAAGAATGCACCTGTGTAATTTGACATTTCTGGCAAGTAGAAGTGTTTCTAGGCAATTAAGGGATTATTTCTATGTGAGAGAATTATGCTTCGAGTAGCAAGCTAAAGCCGAACTTCTAGATGGCGCACATTTAACAATCATGATCAAAGTTTTTAAAGGCGAATGCATACCTTGAGGCGTTTTACCCCTCATGAGGCGAGGCGTAAGCCTCACGGCATTGAGGGGTAAGCATTTCAAATTTCAAATTTTAATATTTACTGAATAAATTAAATATTTTTAAATAGTTAAAAAAATAAAAACAAAATTAAGTATAAATGTGTAAATACTTTTCACTTTAATGTGTTGAACATTTTACTGCATAGAAGGAAGTTTTCCTTCACTGAAAGAGAAATCGATATTCTTAACTTCAGTGATTGAGCTTTTCACTTGACCATTAACTGTGTTTTTCTTGATTGATCATTTACTTAATTTTTCCTGTAGAATATAGTTGTAAAAATGGATTCGTTTTAATTTTTTATATTTAACAATCTAATAGACTAAGTTTAACAAATGCCCAAGGCAACTTCTGCATGTGCATACTCCTCACATGCTTATGCTCAAAAGGCGTAAAAAGGGCACTTAAGGAGCATGTCTCAAACTATGATGCGCAAGCCTTTGGGGAGTAATGCCTAAAAATCAAAGCCTTGATGCGTTTTACCTTAGCCTCAAGGCGAGGCGAGCATCGAGGCGAGCCTCAAGAAAGCCTTTTAAAACTCTGATCATGATAGTACATTCATGCAACCAAACCAAACTGAGAGAAACTATATGGACAGACTTGTGAAGAACCTGACCTATTTTGAGATGTTCTCTAAAAGGTTACAAAAAATGTTATAAAGCTCAAAATGTTTCCTTGAATAATTTAATATGGTTATGAAGTTTATGTGAGAAGTAACCAGAAGAATTTCTGAACATGCTATTCGTTTTTTTATTGTTCAAGAAAAGTTTGCCATCAGTTTCCGATGAAGAAGAGTTTCCATCCATTGTGTTCGCATCTACAAGATAAGACTGTAGGTGCTGGAGATGTTACTGATGGCTAGCGGTAGCCTTTGCTATCATAAAAGACATTTATCAAATGAAGAACTAATTATTAGTTGAGCTGTTGTTGCATTTTTGAAGTTCTTCCCCCTTTGCAAGACCACAATTACAGTCCAGATTTCAGCAAATCTTGCTTCATGCAACCAGCATTTTATGGGCTGTGGTAGACGTAGACCCAAACCTGTCCAGTTGCCTGCAGTGGATCTTTGTTTCTTCATTTTGAATTATTTTTTCTTCTGACTATAGTTCATATTTATTTGTTTTGCAATTTTGGTTTAAACTGAACTATTTAGGTTGTGATATGCACTTGAGCAGTATCCAGGGGGATGACAATGCATGAGGATGAAGGCCTTGAACAGATACTTCTGCGCTCTCGGTGTCATAAAGGTCGTCTGCTTTATTATTTTCCTTCCCTTCAGAGGTGATCTATTTCTTCTTATTACAAGTTTTTTCCATGATTAAATATTTTTAATTTTACCATTGGAGTGCCCCAAGTGCTTTGGCAGTCATTGTGAGCATTCAGGAACATTAGAATCGGTTATGTGGTTAGTGGCTAAATTGATGTTTTGTTTGGTGTACCATATTTTCCATTTGCCTCATGTGTAGGCATAGAAGATCAAGGGGTTTACATGATCGATGTACTTGTGGTGTGCATGACATTTCTTAGATAGACACTTCTGAAATTTCTTGGATTCTCTTGTCAAATTTAAGCCTTTTCTTTTTTCTTGTTTTGCTTTTTAATTATTTAATTTTGGCCAAGTAGGCATCATTAAATTAGATTACTTGATGTACCATATGAGGCCAGGAGAGTTAATCACAAGTTCTATGAAAGTTCACAATTGAAATCCCTAGGAATTCTAGATTGCAATGGAAGAGATTGAAGATGAATTCTTGATGGGTCACAAGGTCAAGGAAATTAAGAAAGCTGGCAAGTGGCACGAGAAGTGAGCTGTCAAGTGTTTTCCATTTCCAATGTCATAATAAAAGTATATGAGCTAGGGGCCTCATTACCATTTAATTTCATGAGCTTTGCAAACCCATTTTTTTCCCTCTCTTTTTTTTTTTTCTTCGTTTTTTTTCCCATTTTGTTGCACATGGTCTCCACTAAAGAATTTTGTTGTTTCAAGGACAATAAAGTACTTTGTTCAGTATTTAAAGAAAACTTTAACTGGTGTTTTTCTGTATGTTTCCTCGAAAGGCCTAGACGCCCCTTTCCCCGTAGCCTCATCCTCTTTGCTTGAAGGGAAAGTCAACTTACTTTTACAATGACATTATGTTGAACAAAATTGCTATTTTTTTCACCTTTCTGCCACAATATCTTGATTTGTGAATCTTGTTCATTCTTCTGATCTTGGAAGGCACTGGAATTTTATTTTCATAATCCTACTAAAGCAGTTTTTGCTCCATCTTTTATTTTATTTTTACTTACAAAAAGAGTCTTTAGTTTCTTGTATAAAATAAGCTCATCTTAGTTAAAAACTGGAATAATTCTCGCTACAATTTTACTTTGTCAAAAATGTTATCTATGCAAAAAGTTAAAAATTTAAGCAGCTATGATTTCATAAAGTCCGAATGTCAGCTGTTAAGTAACCTGGTCTATGTATTTCAACTCGTGTCTTGTTTATAATGTTAGCATATTCAATAATCACCGAAAGTGTTCCTTTTCTTTAATCACCGAAAGTTGCATTATATTAGTGGTTGTATTATTCTATGCCCTCAGGGCCCTTCTTGTCTCTCTTGTAAACCCTAATTTCATCTATAAATAAGGGATGATTTTATATCATACCCTAAGCTGGTTAATCAAAGCTTCATGGTATCAGAGCTTCTGCTCTAGGGTTTTGGCACACCCTCATTCTAGGGGTTCGAAACTTACCTCGGTGGATCCTCTGCTGGGTCGATCTTCAGTCGCCGTCGTCACTCTGCTTCGTCTTCGTCTTCTGCCTCACCGTCGTCCTCAGTTCGTCCGCCTTCAGTCGTCCTCATCGATCTTCAGTCGTCAGCCTTCAGTCGTCCTCACCGTCGTCCTCAGCCTTCAGCCTTCAGCCTTCAGTTCGTCGGCTTCGTCTTCATCGAGCTCAATCACCGCCTTCCTTTTCTCAATCATTCGCCGTCTTCGTCGAGCTCAGTCTCTGTGTATAGTATGACCTACCCCACCGTATTCATATAAGTCAATATACCGTCAAATATATTAGTAAATATATATATGTGTATCAGTAACTATATATATATAAATCAGTAAACATATATATATATATAAATCAGTAAATATATATATCTAAAAAAAAAAAAAAAATGATTTCGTAATTTTGCTATGCTCTTATAGTGGTCATTGTGCCTGTTCTTTCACCACCATCTTCTGGGTTGGTGATTGCCACTAGTTTTGTTGCGGGTTTGGTAGTATTGTATCCATGACAGATTCCTCCAGTGTGTCCCCTTCTTCTCAAACACCGAAGAGTGAGAATCCCATTATACCTACTACCATGACTGAGAATCCCAACCCTAGTAAGAAAATCACCACCTCTCTATTTAATGGTCAAAACTACCTCGCATGGTCTCAAAGTTTGACTATGTTTTTGAAGAGCAGAGGGAAGATGGGGTATGTTGATGGCAGGATACAGGCACCCAGTACCACTGACTCAGGTTATGACCAATGGGAAATTAACAACTCTTTGATTATGAGTTGGCTTATCCATTCGATGGTTCCAGAACTTGGTGAGGGCTACTTGTCTATGGAGACGGCCCAGGAAGTTTGGGATACTGTGGCTGTCACCTATTCCCGCAAAGGGAATTTCTCACAGGCCTTTGAGTTGCACCGCTCTATTGAGAGCTTAATTCAGGGGGAGCAGACTGTCCTGCAATATTTCACCTATCTCACCAACGGATGGAAACGCCTTGACCACCTGGAAGACTATAAGCCCGTTTGCTCTGCTGATTCTGCCGGGTACAAGAAGTTCCTCGCACGAGAACGGGTCTTTAAATTTCTGGCCGGCCTAAATGTGGAGTATGATCCAGTTCGGGGTCGAGTTCTGAGTATGGACACTCTTCCTTCACTTCAGGAGGCATTTGCCTATGTACAGAATGAGGAGAGTCGCCGGTCTGCTATGATGTCCCCTGTCTCTACTGACCGCTCAGCATTACTGTCTACTCCTCGAGATGGCCTCAGCCTGACTCCCATCCCTCCGTCTACTGCTAAGGAGTCTGTAGTCTGTGATTACTGCAAGAAGCCGCGGCACACTCGTGAGACGTGTTGGAAGCTTCATGGGACTCCATCCGGGGGTCGAGGTGATCGGTCTGGTTCTCGAGGCGGTCGGTCAGGCCAATCTAGAGGACGTGGTTCCTATTCCCGGGCTCATCAGACTAGTGCCGTTGATCCACTTGATTCTAATTCTGCTTCTGTTGGCCCAACTTCTGATACTGAGCTGGAGGATGCTTTGCGCCAATTGTTGGACCGCCGGTCTTTTTCTGCTCTCAGTACAGCTTCCTCATCCTTTGCCCGCTCAGGTTACTTAGCCTCTTCCCCTTGTGCTTTCCTATGTCATAAGTCTTTGCCTTCGATCATTGATTCTGGTGCCTCAGATCATATGTCTGGCTCCTCTGATCTTTTCTCTGTCTATAATCCCTCTTTAGGTCAAGACAAAGTTAGGATTGCCGATGGTACTGTTTCTTCCATTTCTGGAAAAGGTTTAGTCCACGTCACTCCTACCATACATCTGTCTTCTGTTCTCCATGTTCCCAATTTTTTTGTTAATCTGTTATCCTTGAGTCGTCTCACCCAGGATTTGAATTGTAGTGTGACGTTTTTTCCTGATCATTGTCTTTTTCAGGACCTTGTCACGAGGAGGACGATTAGCAGTGGTAGTGCAGAAAATGGTCTCTACTTCCTAGATCAACCGGACAAACTTGCTTATTCTTCCACCACATCTTCTACTACCCCCGCTGATTTATGATTGTGGCATCGGCGTCTTGGGCATCCTTCATTTCATTTACTTAAGCATTTATTTCCTTCTGGTTTCGCCAATCATCATGTGTCTGACTTTCTTTGTGAGTCTTGTCAACTCGGAAAACAGCACAGCTTCTTTTGCTCCCAGTTTGAATAAAAGTTTAGTTCCTTTTTCCTTAATACATTCTGATGTTTAGGGTCCCTCTCGTGTCCTGTCTGTGAAAGGTCATCGATGGTTTGTTACATTTATTGATGATTTTTCTCGTACTACTTGGGTGTATCTCATGAAAGATAAGAGTGAGGTTTTCTCTGTGTTTCGCACTTTTCATAAGATGATTTGTACTCAGTTTGGGGCCACTGTCAAACTCTTTCGTTCTGATAATGGCGGGGAATACATAGATTCTGGGTTAGGACAATATTTCTCTACTCATGGCATTATCCATCAGACCTCTTGCACCAATACCCCTCAACAAAATGGGGTGGCGGAACGCAAGAATCGGCATCTTCTTGACATGGCTCGGTGCATGTGTTTTTCTATGAATGTGCCTCGGCCCTATTGGGGCGACGCTGTTCTCACCGCTGCCCATCTTATTAATCGTCTCCCTACCCAGGTCTTGCAAAAACAGGCTCCTCTTCACGTCCTCCTAGGTTCTCAGTCCTTGTTTTCTATTCCCCCCAAAATTTTTGGTTGTGTCTGTTTTGTTCATAACCACTCTCCCTCTCGTGGTAAGTTGGACCCTCGCTCCCTCAAGTGTGTTTTCCTTGGTTACTCTCCTACTCAAAAGGGGTATAAATGTTACCACCCTTCTTCTCGTAAGTGGTTTGTATCCATGGATGTTACTTTCTTTGAGTCCCAGTCCTATTTCTTGTCCTCTCCGGTGTCACCGTCCTCATTTCAGGGGGAGCCTTGGTGTGAAGTGAGTCCTGTGCTTCCTACGGTGGGCCCAATTGCTCTTGCACCACCCTCTTCTACTGTGCTCCCTATGGTGGAACCAGTTGTTCTTGCACCACCCTCTTCTACTAGGACTATAGAACCCACTGCCACCAAGGATAAGGTCGGGCATGTTTATGTCCGGGACATAGACAGACAACACTGGATACAAGGGACCACTTCTGCTACTCCACTGCCATCTCCTGTTTCTGATGAGAGTCTAGGTAACTTTGAAGATCTTGAATCCATTGATCTTGATGTTCCTATTGCCAAGAGAAAGGGTGTGAGATCTTGTACTCAACATCCTATCTCACAGTTTGTGTCATACTCTCATTTGTCATCCTCATATAGAGCGTTTGTGTCCAATATTTCCTCTGTTAGCATTCCTAACCACTTTCAGGATGCTCTTGCTACCTCTGAGTGGAAACTAGCCGTGATTGAGGAAATGAAAGCACTTAGGAAGAATGGCACTTGGGAATTGACTGAGTTACCTACGGGCAAACGACTTGTGGGATGTAAATGGGTATATACTGTGAAACACAAAGCAGATGGGTCTATTGAGCGTTACAAGGCAAGACTTGTGGCAAAAGGGTTTACTCAGACATATGGCATTGATTATCAGGAGACCTTCGCACCCGTGGCCAAGATGAATTCAGTCAGAGTACTTCTCTCTCTAGCAGCTAATCTTGATTGGCCGCTTTATCAGTTTGATGTCAAGAATGCCTTTCTCCATGGTGACCTCGAAGAAGAGGTATATATGGACATTCCTCCTGGTTTTGAGAATCATCAGACAGAAGGCAAAGTATGCAAGTTTCGGAAGTCATTATATGGTCTCAAACAGTCTCCAAGGGCTTGGTTTGAGAGATTCACTCAGACTATGTTTAAATATGGCTTCAAACAAAGTCAGGCAGATCACACATTGTTTGTGAAACATTCCTCACGTGGTAAGACTACAGCACTTATTGTTTATGTAGATGACATAGTTCTTACAGGTAATGATAGTGAGGAAATACCTCTGTTGAAGAAATATTTAGCTAATGAGTTTGAAATCAAAGACTTGGGAAGCTTGAAGTATTTTCTGGGAATTGAATTTGCTCGCTCTAAGGATGGGATATTTATCTCACAAAGAAAATATGTGCTTGACCTGTTGAAGGAAACTGGGATGCTTGGCTGCAAGGCATGTGCCACTCCACTGGAACCTAATCAGAAATTGGGGGATGATGAAGGAGGAGAAGTTGTTGATAGGGGGAGCTATCAGCGATTAGTGGGAAAACTCATTTACCTATCTCACTCCCGTCCTGATATTGCTTTTGCTGTCAGTGTGGTTAGTCAGTTTATGCATGCTCCTCATCAGATTCACCTTGAGGCTGTCATGAGAATCTTGAGGTATTTGAAGTCTGCCCCTGGTAAGGGTCTTTATTTTTCAAAGTATGATCATCTTCGTATGGAAGCCTATACAGATGCTGACTGGGCTGGATCAGTAACTGATAGGAGATCGACTTCAGGGTATTGTACATTTGTTGGAGGCAACCTAGTTACTTGGAGGAGTAAGAAACAGAATGTGGTTGCCAGGTCAAGCGCAGAAGCTGAGTTTAGAGCTATGGCACAAGGTGTGTGTGAACTTTTATGGATCAAGTTATTGTTGAGTGATCTAGGTATCGATCAGAAGGACTCCATGCGGTTATACTGTGATAATAAGGCCGCCATCAACATCGCTCACAATCCAGTTCAACATGACAGGACCAAACATGTTGAGATTGATCGCCACTTCATTAAGGAGAAACTCACTAGTGGTACCATTTGTACTCCTTTTGTCCAATCTGGTGAACAACTTGCTGACATTCTCACCAAGGGGGTTGGGAATAAACCATTTCATGACATATTAGGCAAGCTGGGCATGAGAGATATCTTCGCACCAGCTTGAGGGGGAGTGTTAGCATATTCAATAATCACCGAAAGTGTTCCTTTTCTTTAATCACCGAAAGTTGCATTATATTAGTGGTTGTATTATTCTATGCCCTCAGGGCCCTTCTTGTCTCTCTTGTAAACCCTAATTTCATCTATAAATAAGGGATGATTTTATATCATACCCTAAGCTGGTTAATCAAAGCTTCATATAATAGATTGATTACCTTTGTGATTTTGTTATCTTGCTAGATGATATTCAACCATGGAATTCTAATGTCCATATGCATAATGGTCCAATATCCTTGTGTAGAATCTTGCTTTAAAAACTTTACAATCCAATTGATTGCTCGTAGTAAATTCCTGCCAGTTCATGCTAAGGATTTTTTCCAGTGGTGTAACATCAGCTTAGGCTGGAAATCTATGAACCTTCCTTTCATTCAGTATAGAGTCTGAACATTGCTTTGTTTAGATCTCCATTCTCACGACTGATCGGTTTTTACTGTGCATGCACATAATGATTTAGTGCAGCCATTTTATCATGAAGTGCATAATAACTTGTTCTATTGCTTTGAATTGTTATTGTTGGTTTTCCATGTTGCTCTTTTCCAGTGATTCTGATAAACTTCTTACCTTGGACCAACAACTTCCTATGAACTCTTGTTGATGGGAGAATCTTTTCTTATGAATTGAAAATTGTGTTATTTGAATACAATATGGAGTGTTTACTTTTTTCAATTTTAAATAAAATAAATTATTGGTTTGAAGACATCCAACCAATTAATAAGTTGAAAATTACTTTCTTGCAGTGTTTTTACCCAAAATGGTGAGTCTATGTCGTCTTGGTGTGGGTGGCATACTGATCATGGTTCCCTCACAGGTGAGCAATTTTTCTGCTCAACCTATTGCAACATTTGTATCTGGAGCTCTATAAGGTGATAAACTGAGTTGGATAACCCATGAGCTAGCTCATTGAAATGATGATCGTCCAATACAAAGTCCTTTCCTCTCCCTCCATATTAATAATCACAAGGAAAAAAGGCTTGTGAAATCCTCCCCTATAGCACACTTTCTTTTTCATTTTTTATAAATAAAATTTTTATCAATGAACTAGCATTCTGACAATGCTAATGAATACAGCTGGAAAATTGACAAAACCCAAACCTAACCACAAAGAGAATCTATAAAATTGTCATAAGCAAACAAATCCGGAGATACGGTCCTTGACACCCAACTATACAAAATCACCAACCGAGCTTTCATACAAGCCACCAAATCATCCACCCCTTGAAAAACACGCTGATTCGAGATTTGTGAATCATCCACCTCCTATATAACACACTTAACGAGATATACGTCTAATTTATCTGTTAAACCCTGGAGGGCATGCAAATTTCACTTGATTGAATGTAAGCATTACAATGAACAATAAAAGGGAGAAGAGGTAACAGATAGGGAAATGAGCCTCACTCTGCTTGGACCACATACTTGGAACTTCAATGTGAATTTATACCCTAAGAAGCACGGACACAGACACCTAACACGACACGGACACGCGGACTCGTAAATTTTCAAAAAATGAAAGACACGACATGTTGGAGGCACGTGTAAAAAATATAATTTTATATATTTATTATATGTCATATTTTTAAATATTTAATTTGTATTTTATATCAAATATTTAATTTTATCAAATTTAGGTATGTTATTTTTAGTAAAAAAAATTTTAAAAATTAATTTAAAAAAAAAAAAAAAATAGTCCTCAGTGTGTACCCAATGTGTCCCCAGTGTGTCCCTAGTGTGTCCTCAGCATGTCCCTATGTGTCCACAGTGTGTCCCTAGCGTGTCCCTATGTGTCTACAGTGTGTCCGACATGTGTCGGACACTCATACGTGACCTCCGGAGAGGTGTCCATGCTTTATAGTTTATACCTGTGCTGGTGGTTGAAATTGTTGCTAGGTGAAGCAAGAACATCGCCAATACGATGAAAAGTGGTGTTCCCAAACCAAAATTTTGAATTCAAATATAAAGCAGATTTGGTAACTCAAATTGAACTTCTACAAGGAGAGAGCCTTGCTGATAAAGTACCAGATTTGTATATTCGATCAAAGCATCTACATATACAATTATTAATTTAAAAATATCATTTAAATTTTTTTTTTTTTCTTCTTATTTATAGATGAAGGAATGTAATTTCAGCAATACTACTAGTGCTGGATTTGCCTTCAGTTTGTTGAGCCAAGAAAAGGAGGGCCGCCTGTCCCCTTTCTTCCACTTAGTCATGTGACCAGATGAGCTGGCCTCCATGGCTTGACCCTCTTATTAATAGAGCCTCCCTTCATTCATGCAAGACAACCTTCTCCATCTTTCCAACCATGGAGGTTCTAGTTCAACATCTGACCCACATGACTCTTTTTCTCTCCCTTGCTCTGATACTGCATCTACTCTCACCTTGTCTACTTTTTGATGGGCCATGCCACCTCAACGAGTGCCTTACTTCCCAGAATGCTTCCTCACCAGCCCACGTGACCTCCACCACTCATGTTTATTACATGTATATTGTGAAAATGAAGTAATATACAGCTTTAGTAACCACCATCCTATCAACCACACTTGAGACTGGCAAAGGACCTTTCAAAATTTTGAATTGTATGTGACAAGCATGATGTCATAGTTCAGATTCCAATGCTAAGTATTCACCTAGAATTTTGAAAATTTTGCCCTAATTTCCCTCTATGAAATAAATATGATTTTTAAACAAGTTTTTATATGTATTCCCTATCCATAAACAATTTATTGGATAGCCTGCAGCTTGATAAACAAATTCAGATCAATTTCAGATTTTTCCAGTAGATTTGAAATTGTTGTCAATATTTCTTATTTTGTCTCTAATTTGTGGTTGAATTCAACATGTAGGTCTTACCTGTGGCATGTTTATGAGAGATGCTGTAGAGTTACCTTGCCCTGATAGTGCTGCCGGTCCTTTATATCAAAACACGAAATGATCAAATAGTTAAAGTATACTTTCTTGTGCTTGAAACTGTAGTTGTGCAAAGATTTTACTTGCAATTTATTTATCCGATTGATAACAGAATATATGCTTCATTGAAGGTTTTTTATTTCAACTTTAGAAGTGATGGTTTTCCATTTATTCAAAATTATGTATGCAAATGTTGTGGATCTATCTCACCTCAAAATTGGGGGAAATATATACCTTGAAAATAGTATACATGGTGGGTAACAAGAAGGTTGAGATTGCATCTGAAATCCAATGAGTGTTAAAAGAGCCAAGTTCATCAATGAAAGCAAATATAAAAAAGATAATATCAGCAGTGGACCTGTTTAACGCAGTGGTGAAGTCATGCAATGGAAGTTAAAAGGGAGATTCAAAATTGGGAAATAATGTGGAAAATTGTTTATAGATGTTGTTGATGTTTGTGGTAGACTTGAACTTTAATGTCAGATAAAATAAAATAAAAAGAATTACATAGAACATGTAAGCAATTAATCACATGTATAAGCAATAATGGTTGGGCACATCATACAAAAGGGAAATGAAATTCAAGGTGGTTCTTTTTTTTGTTGTCCTTACTGACAATTCATAGGATTTCATACCTATTTTAAAGTAACCAAAATGATACTGAAATTTTTTAGATGCACGTTCATGAGGACTGTCTTAATAAAGAAACTACACAACCAGAACAAAATTCATATGATATGACAATTTTTGTAGGCGAAAAAATATAAAATCCTAATTGCTGAGACAAAGATTGATGGGCTTCTTTTGCTTCCCTAATAGCATATTTTGTGTTTGGCCCAAAATAGAAGGTAGGTTTTAAGTACACAACGCATAATTGGGGGTGTACTGAATGCTGAAACATCTATCCCGCATTTGAATAAGTTGTTGATAGCATCACAGGTTAGGCAAGATGGATACTTTTAAGAAAATCATAATAAAAAGAAGATTGGTCAAAAGTCATAGAATTTTCAATATCCATTGGAGTGTCTGTCCCAGGGCGGTTTTAACTAAGAGAAGGATAACTTTATGATTTATTCTCAATGTGTTATTCTCTGAGAACTTCATAAGCATGCCTTACTGACAGGTTCTATGGGCAGGATAGAAATTATAGGAGAAATGAATCCAAGACAGTAAAGAAATGTCACAAGTGGAGATTTCATTATCCTTTGCAACATATTCTTATAATTTGATAATTATTGCTGATGCTGTTTATTTCTTACACAAGTAACAACAAAACTTGACTCAACAAACCCATTCCGACTACTAAGTTGTTTTATAGATTTATTTTTTCCTTTTTTCCAATTGCCCATACTTACGAAATCTGTTGTTAATTCATAGCTATCATATTTTTTCTAACATAACCCTGAATGTGGTTATTCTTCATTCTTACTGCCTTCAAATTGAACAAATTAATCCTTAGGGTGTCGTCATTGCTATTCAATGCAGGACGTTCTTAATTAACTCGCTAATCTTCTTGTTGTTGCTTAATTCTGCTAATGCTTTCATTTCTAAGTCTACCTTTGTTTATTCTCTTTTTAGCAACTCTCACTTGATGGACATCTAGCTTTTCGATTATCCTACAATGACCTAAAGCAGGTCTAACCTGACATCCTTATAAATTTTCCCTATGGTTTCATGGCTTCAACTATAACAGCACAAGAAGTATCTTCTTCACTTCATCCATCCTGGTCTAATTTTCAGGTTGGTTGTTCCATTGACCTTCTTATCAGGAATGATTGAAACCAAATACTGAAAATGTTCACTTTTTGGTAACGGCCTTAGAATTTCATTCTCTTCTTTTGACTCCTAGTTTTCTGAGTCTGCAATCTATGTACTAAGTTTCTGTGTTCATACTAGAACCTTTTTAGCTCAAAGCATCTCGCTCCATTGCTATTAAGTTTTCACCTATTTTTAGCTCAAATTTCAACTTCAAAGCATCTCTCCCTGTTGTTAATTAACTCCCTTGCTACCAAGCATCTCTCCCTGTTATTTGAGTAACAAAAACCACTTCATCTCAAGTGTTATCTAATGTAAACCCATTATTGATGCAGAAAGATACAGTTATCGGAAACTTTGATGCAGCTCTGTTCTGGTTAAATATGCACTCACATTCTTAACTAAGAATAGAATGGATTAGTTAGGTCAGTGTTCAGCCTTACTCGGGTTCCATTTGGTTAAGGTCAATCTACTGTTAAGTAAATTTTTGTTGCAGTTCTGATGGACCAAACCATATTAAAACTTAAAAGTGAATTGAGAAAGATCTTTAAAAGGAAAATTGCAGATTGTCATGCTAGTCAAGGTTTAACAGTTGAATTTCTTTGGCAACAGATCTTAACTTGGTAAAAATCTTTGATTTGTTATCTTGTGTGTTATGGTTTGAATGACGGTGCTCTATCGCACAGGTTTTACGACCAATAGAGTATTTGGCTCATGTAAATATAGTTTTTGTCTAACGCATATTCTTCTTAATGCATCAGGTGGTATTTGGAGAAGATGAAATAGCATACCAGATTGGTGAAACCACTGAAATACTGTCAAGAGGTCATCTTTGTGCGACACCACATTGTGTTCGGGTACTTTTGGTCTTTCATTAGTCACCTGTCTCTTGCTTTTAACTTTCCCTCTTGCAATGTCATAGTTAAAGCTTCCTCTTAATTCATTTGGCTCTCAGTTTATATGTCAGTTTTCTCACCCCCTTTCCCTTTACTCTTTGAGGGAGATATTCCTGGTTGTTGGTTGTCAAAATTGAAAAAAACCCCAAATTCGAAATTCATTGATTTGTAATTTGGATTCAATGCAACCGATCTCTCAGCCAATTGAACAATTAACTCAATCACAATATGACCTAATCTAATTCAATGCAAATCAAATTAGATCTAAACAATTAAGGACAAGAGAGATTTAACATGGAAAAAATCACAATTGGAGTCCAATTGTGATATATAAAAAAAAATTTAAAAAAAAAACCATGGGCCAATGGCCACCAAACCAATCCACTATGAAGAATAGGAAATTACACAAGGAATTCTCACACAATCAGCAATCCGCTGTGAGGAATAGGAAATTACACAAGGAATTCTCACACAATCCCCTAGCGAATCCATGCACAAATTGCCTCAACCCCTTGTACCTCTTCCAACATTGCCTTCACCACGAAATTGCTTCTCCAACACTAAATCCACGATGATGAGCCACTTCGGAATCTACCAAAGCTTCCAAGCTCAAATCCCCGGAATCCACCGAAGAACTCTCTTGGAAAGTGTAATTGATGTAGAAACCCTTGGTGATTTTCAATCCCTATGGCTTTGATCACTATATCAGTCTCAATTTATGAAGGTATATGTGCTCCGTCTCTCTCCCTCTCTCTCTCGCTCTGTGTGTGTGTTGTTTGCACTTTAGGAAGAAGAATTGGAGTCTCAATCCAGATCTGATCCAAAATGCGCGGTTATAACTGGATGACCGCCTTAGCCCGCTTGAGCAAACTATATGACTCTGCATGATTTCTGACTGAAGACCTGAGATGCTATGAGACTGAATGGACAGCTCGAGCACAAGTTTTACTGCTCAAGCAGTCTATGTTACCCTGTAGGTTCTTCTACAGCAGGTCTTTGATACTGCAAGATGGAAATTGCTGACTGATGATTGCTTGAGTCAGACTGGGACGGATTCACATGTAATAACACTCTCAACTCACAAAAGTAAAAGAACAAATGCTAATACATCACAACAGTTTTGTCAAACGGAATTGCCAACACAAAATACAACAAAAATTCCTAACAAAAATTTTTAGCATTGAGGATACCATTATTTTTAATGTTTGATGGTGTTTTTTTGCCTACATCAAAGATAATGGAGCTCATATCCATTGTGTTAAAAGAAATCATCCTTGTATTTTTTATGGGTTGAAAGCTTGGTTGCTGGTGCCTTTGTGTACTGGGGGGTCTCTGCTTTAGACTTTAACTCTGCAAGTAGAGTACAACAATTAGAGAAAATCATTTGAGTTTTAAGAAATATAAGGTCTTAATGTAAACAAGGAATTCAAATAGGAAACTTTCACTACTTTAATACTTGTTCAAATTAGAAATAAGAGATAGTATCACATTCCTTTGCCATTGATGATCAACGTTGCTCTTCCTAGTGTTTTTCTCTCACATATCTATATTATTTTACTAAAATGTGTTTCTTTTACTATATTTGTTTCAGTTCCCTTGAATTGTGGTGAGTACATGTATTTTTCAAAACTGTTTTTTATCTGGCATATTTTCTTACCAGCATGTCTTTTCTCACACCATAAACCACTAACTTTTTATCAGGATCTTTTGATTTATGTCATGTAGATAAGATTAGGCTAAAAATAGCTTTTCAGATTAAAGTGGTTTGGGTATTAGGTTGTTTTGATGTGAAATGATTTTTCTCGCCGGAAATTCTAGAGAAAGAGGTATTATCAGGAATTTTGAGGTTGTCATGGAAGGTAATTAGAGATTAGGGTTAGCATCAAAGGGTTAAGGTTTTGGAATTAATTTAGCATGAAATAAGGGCTAAAATCCTCTAGGAATCATTCAAAAAAAGAAGAGGAGGATGAAAGAGAGAGAACCTTAGATCACATTAGGGCCCCTCTAAGAGTCTCACTTAGAAGAAATCAATTGGGTTGAGTCTCACCTGAAAAAAGAGCAAAATCTGCAGAGTATTTTCTTTCTCTCTCTCTCTCTTTTATTTATTTATTTATTTTTTGGATAAGTAAAACTTCATTAGCAAAAAGGAGTGCCTTGAAGGGGGTAAACCATGTACAATGAAAGGGACAAAATGCTGTATGCCATACATCCAGGGTCACCTATAAGCTGCACAAAAGTTTCAATAGAAGAAAAGGATGCTTTTCTCAACTAAAAAAACAGAGAAAGGATCAAAGGTCCTTTCAAACTACTGATTGGGAGCTCAACGTTATCAAAAGATATAATATGCTCCCTGCCTCCCTCCCTCCATACCACAAAACACATAATGCAGCCACCTACCAAGCCTTACCTATTGCTTAGAGACAACGAAAAGGATTTCCTAATGTTGAATAGCTTGATATATATTGTTGGGTCCATTTCCTAATAGTTTAAGCTTTTAGGATAATTGGTGACTTAACATTGTGTCAGAGCTCTCCGTTGGCATTTGGTATTCTGTCCCCATTAGTTTCTTCTTATCTATTTGATTGTTTACTTCTGTTGTTTGGTTCTATCATTGTCTCTCCACGTGCAAGACGGGTTGCATGTGAGGGAGAATGTTGAATAGCTTGATATACATTGTTGGGTCCATTTCCTAATAGTTTAAGCTTTTGGGACAATTGATGACTTACACTTAACACCTAACTCCAAAACTATGGTCTCCTAAACCAATTAAAGTTAAACTAACTAGGACTTAATAGAACCCATTACAAAACAAAGGTAAAATAATTGAAATATCCCTAGTTCGGTCAAGGTACAAGAATGCCCCTGACACTGAAAGCTCTAGCCTGTCTTATAATGAAAATTTACATGTGACACCAGTTGCGGGATCAAAATGAATGTCCCATTTTCCCCATCCTTTCCAAGCATACACCTTAAGAGTTCAAACCCCATCGCCCTTTCAACCACACATCTCTCTATATATATGCGCACGCACGCGCGCGCGCACACAGAGTATTATAACATTTGTAGTGGGCACACATTCTTGACATGATATTTGTAATATACTTAAAAGTTATAAACCATTTGGGTTTTATGTTTGAAACATGTAGAATACTCAAAAGTCATGCATTTTTAGTTATGAGTAGGGCTTCTCTGTATCTCTAAGCTAATCATATAAATTACTCTTTCATTTCTTCATTCTGTACACTTGTTATTTCTCTGATAACCTACTCTTTCTTTGTACACTTGTTATTGCTTTATCATCCATGAATTTTATCCTGATTAGTGGTCACATGTTAGGCACCTAAGGGGGAGGAGGCTTCTGGCATTGAACGTTCAACATTTGCATTATTCATGCAGCCTGACTGGTAAGCCTATTAGTGAAAACAAATCTTTACTTGTTTTACGGTTACATGGTACTCTTAGATGGAATGATCTTGTTCACTGTCAGCAGCAACTTCTCTAATATTGCGAGTTTAGAAAGAATCTCCGTTGTGAAATATGATGTAGAAACCTGGAAAGAATGAACAAATTATGAGACCCAAATTGAGGTGTAGATCCACCAACTAATTCCAAAATAATCTTGCAAGCCTTGATTTTGATTACTTATCCCAAAAAAGCCTTGATATGGATTACACACACACATGCACACACATCTGGACCATGCATGTGGTTTTGTTTATGACGTCAATAAAGCGTCAAAGTCCCTGCTTTTACCACATCCCTCTTTTCTAATTGCACGAGAAAGGAAGTTTTAGTTCTTGCAGTATGTCGTATCTGAAAAGTTTTCGTTGCCTTTATGTGCATCATGTCTAATATTAAGATTATTATATTTTCTGAACAAAGGAAACAAAATTATTATTATTAGCATTTTTGTTTTCAGTCAAAAAATTTTAGCCAAAATAAAGTGCTCCTGTGAGAATTTAGCATACTCCATTTGTTTCTAATTCAATGTACCATTGCTTTATGTTGTCACTCTAAATGCAATTGAAATGTGCTAAAGCACAGTTAGACTGCTATTGGGAGTCCTAGGTTCTGCATTAGAATCAATGTCAATTGACAACTAAAATTTTAGCAAGTCTTGATTCATGAATATCCATCCATTTGAATTAATTATCTTTCTGTGCAAGTATGAAATGTCAGATTTAAAGTTCCTTGAAATCTAGAAATCATACCCATAGTTATCAGAGCAAGTCTAGCAGGTGGGAAGTGAAAGTGAGAATCAGGATTCCGTAGACAGGGAATTAAGAAGTAACTCTGACCTATTACAGAGGTAAAAGCATTTCAACATGTTAAGACTCCAGAGCTTACAATAATAATGTGTAAAGAAGTATTAACTTGGTGGTGCATAAATCAACCAAAAAAAAAAACAAAACAAAACAAAAAAAAGAAAAGAAAAGAAGCATGACCAATAAATTGTCATGTTAAAGTAATGTAACATTGTAGAATATAAATACTAAAACTTAATTACAGTAGTTGATATTAGTTCATTATCAGTCGCAGCCATTTGTTATCTTAACAAGTAATATATATTTTATTTATTTATTTATTTTTTTCTGGTGAAGGATAACTCTTTAGAAACCTTGCAAATCCATGGTTATCAACTGAGCATAGAATGCTTATGAAATTGGGGAAAAGATAAAGAAAGAAAAATAAGAACTCTGAGTAATTGTGGTTTGTGAATTGTACTTCTTCAAAGGCATTGAATTTGTCTAAACCATGCTTGCACTGGGGTGTGCTTTCCACCATTAAAGAAGTTTCTGGTAGCCATGGTCCTCATGCACTTTGCTTTATTAGCAGTATGAATGAGTTGAATCATGTAGGTTACAATGAAACATGTTTTATACTGAATCTTAAAGCAATTATCCAGGCGTCCAAATCTTCATAACTCTTCAGGAATTTATTTACATGGACTTTTTGGTTTTATTGTCTTCTAAGGCTGTGTTTATATCAATGATTTAGAAGGGGATTTGTCGATGGGAAGGGAAAAAGTGGAATTTTTTTTTTAACTCATCGTTAACTTTTTTCCCTCCTTTTTCCCTTTTCCTTCACAAATTCCTACTCAAATCCATAGTCTAAAGAAAATGAAGTTGGAAAGAAACTTATGTTCGTTTCTAAAGGTCATAACTTCTGTTATCAGAATCTTACGATTCGCGATTCGATTCATGATTCGATACGCAATTTTTGCAAAATCAATACGAATCTATGAGTGAATCTCTTGTTGGGATCGGGGATCCTGCCCAAGACCTTATAGAAATTATAACAACCAGAAAACAAGCACCCACACAGAAAGAGACACACAATATTTAACGTGGTTCGGCAATAATGCCTACGTCCACGGGAGAGTAACCGTTTATCATTTATGGAGAGATTACAGAAATATTACAGAGGAGAAGCTCACACTATTCTCACTCACCCATTCACCCGTCTCCCTCGCTCACACCGAGGGAGACGGTTTCTCTAACTCACATCTCTCACTCTCTTTGTTGGTTTCACTCTTGCTTCAACTCTCTCCCCTCAACCTCTATTTATACACCAATGAGGGAGAGCCTCATTGGTCACCACCTACTCCCTTCCACTCTCTCCAAAGTGGTCTCCAACCACCCCACTCTCTCTAATGGGTTCTCCATTGAACACTCCACTCTCTTTAGTGGATGCTCCATGATCATCTCATATGGGGTGATAAATGATGAATATATCCACAAATCACCCCCTCAACCCATGTGAGGTGATCCACTGCACACACAGCTGCTAATCTTGTCACGCCCAAGAAAACAATAGAATCTTCATCTCCTCACTGAGACGCTGCATCCCCTGAAGCTAGAGATAATAAACCAAAGATACAAGAGGAGGAGGGAATCCTACATCCTTAACTCAACTCACACCACTCTCTGATTTGGAGAGAGCCTCTGCTCCTATCTCCCACAGATCTCTTCCACGCTTCCTGTTTCGGATGTCTTCCCCTGCTATGCTTGAACTGGCGTAACCAAGATATCCGACACCCCCTGATTGGATGTCCTGCACCCCCTACTGAGATGCCCTTGACTGTCATGCCTTAACTCTTTGCATGACCAAAACTGGAGCAACAGAAAACTCTTCATTTGTCTGGTCAAAGTTCCTCGTTTTCTTTGCTCGGAGTTTCCCTTGAACTATCCTGAACTATCAGCATTTGCCCTTTGCACTCTTGAACAACTTCCCAGCGTTTCCACACACTTATTGTTCATGCCTTTTGCAATCCCTGATCTCCAGTTCAGCGATACACGTTACCTGCGTATCTATCACTTGTACTACTAGATGATGGTTGACAGTAGCTCTTTCTTCCAAAGCAACTTCAACAAATCTGTACAAGTCACCAACTATGCAACACCTAGCATAGTACCTGCACCCATACTTCTTGAGTGCTCATCGTGGCTCCATCTTTCCTCCTGCGCTCGAGTTCTCCTGAGAGATCCGCAACAACTCTGTTTCATTAAGAGGTGCGTTCGCTGCCACAGAATCAAAAAACCGATACCATAACCCAGGTATCCAACCATTCAGTCAACAACTGAATGCCATCTGCTGTACAAAACACAAGCGCTTTTCCCAAAAAACATAGCAGATTCCATTACTCAAAATCACATTGAGCCAATGCAAAGAACATGCAGAACCAATCGAGCTAGCTCTTCGATTTTCTGCAACTCAAGCTCCACCATAGTGCCAAGTTCCGATTTCCATAGGCGCCAAACAAGTTGTCCTTGACAACTCCAAACAAAACATGGTGAGCAACCCGCTTGAACCAATGCTGAGGAGACTAAACAAAAGAGGCTTCAAATTCTCCATCAAAGCAACTTCGAAAGCGGTACCAAAAACATCATGTCCGATCAACCATCGAACACAATACTGCTCTCTTCAAGCTCGAATTAATCAAGAGAGCCAAACAAATTCTCCGAGAATTGAAGCAAGTTCTCTACCAAACAAAACTGGACTGTGGACGCAGTTAGGCTCTAACCAGTTTAGAAGTATCGGAACAAACTTCAAATGAACTTACAAAATACCAAGAGCCAAAAATTCTGAAGTGTTGAGCAAACTCCAGATTCCTTCAACTGCCATTTCAACCGGCAAACACAAGATGATGCACCATCTTCACAGCTGCCAAAAAACCGTCCAAAGGCGCGTGCACCGTAAATGCACAACTCCAACAGTCCCCGCTGACTCCACCGAGTCTGCAAACGATCTATCCCCTCCAAATCCAACGGCAGATTAAGGGATGGATCCCAACACATGAGATTCACAAAATCACCATCTTCACATTTCTCCGCAGCAATCTTTTCCAATCTTCAATGAACACCAACGGTCAAACCGCTTCCAGAGAAGCAAACACCCGGAGCCTGAATCGTCACCCAGACTACCAATAGCTGATGTCTTCGAATATGGAACAGATTGCGAAAATGAAAATCCACAAGAAGAAGAAACAATCAAGTCTCACAAACCGGAGACACCCCTGGATCTAATCAGACATGATCATAGATCCCAGCTGTGATAATGAATCTCAATAAACCACGACTCTGAAAGTCGCCAATAATCCATGAAAGACCGCCAACAACAATGCCTCCAATAGACATTGAACAAAAAACGCCAAAGCTCCACCAAGATCTGAAGTAGATTTTCACACCTTCTTCAAATCGACAAATGCGGAAAAAACTCCACCAAGATCTGAAGTAGATTGTCACACCTTCTTCAAATCGACAAATGCGGAAAAAACTCCACCAAGATCTGAAGTAGATTGTCACACCTTCTTCAAATCAACAAATGCGGAAACCAAGGCTTCACCAGATGCGAGTCTTCCAACAACGATCCATGAAGGATCTCCAACGCCTCCACAGAGGCTAATGCCAATAAAGTACTACCATTTGGACTTATTACATATGCCAAATCTCCATAGTACACTCTGCCAATGCTGGTTCTCTCTATCCCCTAGAGAAAGACCCAATGAACTCTGAAGTTCTGTAACTCACCCAAGAGTCTCCAAATGAACTGATAACTTTTGCAACTGACTCTGAAAGGTCTTCAATTGGCTTCCAATTGGCTTCAACCGGGTGAACAAAATAATTCACCCACATCACCCACATGGATGATAAAACACCGTTGTAAATATGCCTCCATTCCACTGAGCATCCAGAGTGAATCTGCACCTCCTACTTGGAATGTCTTCAACCGCCACACATCATCTTGCATGGCTCGCACCTTTATCACCAGGTACTTGCATCCCTCAATAGAATGCTCACCATTTCCCTGTTGAGGTGACTCCACCCAAACTCTCTGGGTGCACGTCGCGACTTCACTGCCACGAACCAAATTTAGGACAGAAAAAAAATCTGCCTCTCACTGGGTGCGCACTGCAGCGTCTTATCCCTTTCAATTTCTCTGTCTGGAGCTTTCTTCTGTGAACTAGTTGTTGCTGCCAGGCCAAAATCCGGCACACTGCACCTTTGTACGATTCTGCTGCGCACTCTTGCACTGTTGTATATCTGCACGTTGTATGACATTCCTGTGTACTCATCTGTGCTATTGTAGGTACGTGCTCCTACACCTTATGTATGCACTACTGCAGCTGTTGCTTTTCCACGTTCACATACTACCAGTACTTCTTGTATTATGTTTGACAGTAGCTCCAACTGCCACAACATTCCTCTGAGCCTGCACTGGTTGCCAATCATCTATCTGATGAAGTGGACTTTTCTTCTGATTGAACCAGATCCTCCAATGACATCAACAACCAGGAAAGTTCCCAGGAAATACTGGTGGGGTCACAATCGGTCCCACTTAAGAACCAGTCTCCTTAGACAGTGTCTTTTTGACAGAACTTTCCTAGACATTGTTGATCTTGAGATAATCATGTGCAATTCTTCTGATCGCCCTTGACCAATCCTGATCTCCATTGATTTGCCATTTGATTAAGCCTGATCTCCTTTGGTCTTCAATGATTTATCTCGATCTGTATCTGGTTGTCCAATCTGGTCAGAATTTGCCCATTCTGACCTCTTCAGTGAATCCGCAGCGTTCCACAATATCCGGCAACCTTCCTTTGACTATTAAAGATGACAAACTCCCATGTTTTAACAGTCTTTTAAAAAATTGTTCAGAATTTCACCATTCTGACCTTGCGGTTGCGTCCGGAACGGTCTGATTAGCTAGGACCAATCATCGCTGCACTTCCGGGGACCTCACTGAAAACTTTCTCCAAAACTGGGGCAAAATTGCAAATTTTCCAAACACTGGAACCAAACTGTAATTTCACAAACTACAGGGGCCAAAATTGCAATTTTCAAAACATCAGGAACATTTTGTGTTCCAACAGAAAATATTCCATCTGCCGCACTTGATGCCGTCTGCCACTTTAATCTGCCTTCTTTTTACAGAAACTTCAATTCTAAAATCTGACCGTACGGATGTGTCCGGAACACTCCAAATAGTTGAAAACCACTATTGGATCGCCAAAAACGGACTCCGAATGGCTCAGATTGGGCCAAAACAGTTTCAACGGTTCTGATCTGCAGAATTTCGTGCGCCTGCGAAGCACCGGATGATTTCCCCCGTCAACGGCTCAGTCAACGAGCCGGTCAACGCGGCTTGGAAGTGGCGCGACTCGGTCAATGGCTCGGCTCGGAGCAGTCAACGGCTTGGGTCAACGGCTCGGCTCGGCGGCTCGGCTTGACCTGGTCAATGGCTTGGTCAACCATGCCACGTGTTTGACACGTGTTCGCCACGTGTCTGACTATCTGCCACGTGTGCTGACGTGGCTCCTGACGTGGCCTGCGCGTGGGCCTGCGCGTGGCCTGAACGCGCGTCACCTTCTTCCTCTGGCCGCGCGTGCAGCGCGTGCCTGCGACTGGGCCTCACGCGCTCTATTCAGGCGGCGCGTGAGGGCGCGTGAAGCCTCCTCTGGTGGTCTACTTTGCATGGTTGGACTCCTCTCGTCATGACCTTGCTCCTGGTATGCTCAAAACCTGATTTCGAGCAAGTCGAATTCTGGGCAGTTTCGAACATCGCACTGTTTTTGTTCCGAAACGCTCCGACGAGGCTCTGATACCACTTGTTGGGATCGGGGATCCCGCCCAAGACCTTATAGAAATTATAACAACCAGAAAACAAGCACCCACACAGAAAGAGACACACAATATTTAACGTGGTTCGGCAATAATGCCTACGTCCACGGGAGAGTAACCGTTTATCATTTATGGAGAGATTACAGAAATATTTAGTGGATGCTCCATGATCATCTCATATGGGGTGATAAATGATGAATATATCCAACAAATCGAATCTATTTTGGAAGTGAATTTCTAGTGAATCGCACAATTCACAATCGATTCACGATTCGATTCACTTTTTACGATTCATGCAATTTTTGAAATTATTGTGTTCGGCATATTTTCGACTCATTTTTTCTATCTTTTTAGTGAAAATGACATAATACAACTTCTAATGTCATTTAATACCAAAATAACCAACATATATATATGATTTGTTGTTATTTTAGTGATCATGGAGTTTTTTATAGGATTCAATTAGATTCAGTCAGACCTAACATATTTTTAACCTTTCTTCTTATTTTTTCCCCCTTCAAAAAATTGTAATATATCTTCTAAAGATGTTTAAGGTTAAAGTTACACTACGAATTATCTATTACTATTTTATTAAATTGAATATTACATGTGTGAGGTCAGTTATACCTTTTAAAATGTTTTAGGCTTTAAAATAAATATCCTAAATAATTCTTTCTTATTATTTGCTCACTCTTACTTAAAAAAGTATATATGCTTATTGTCCAAATATCAATATCGTTGTTAACTATTGTTACTTTAGAAATTAATAGTTTGTCTATTTGGTTATTATCTTTATTAAGAATGGTTATAAAAAATATCTAAAAAAAAAAAAAAAAAAAAAGGTAAGATGGTGATTTTACATAGGAACCTTTGTTAACTTCTTACCTATTAAATTACGTGATTATCATTCAAAATAACATTTTTGTTAATTTAAGTCTAAATATTTTATATTCATAAGATATATTTAACATCTAAATGTGTAGATATATGTTTTTAAGTAATTTAGAAAAAGTGACCGAATCTTTACGATTCATGATTCGATTCGATTCGATTCGCAATTCGGTATGAGGCCATTTCGATTCACGATACGAATCCTGATTTGACAATTATGACGCATAACTGACGCCTCCACTTTGTCAAAGCTTCTCAGGCTATCTTGTTCAATCTTCTTACTGGTGCTAATTGATTTTGGTTGATGTTCTCTATTTTGTTCCCCAGTGACTATTTGCTTGACCAAAATGGAAAATATTGCTTATGATCCAATAAATTGTGTTTTCTTAAGAATCATCACATATGGAACTGACTTTTCTTTAACAAATAGAGCTAGACACCTTAGTGAGACCACTGAAATGGCTTATGTGCTGTTTAACTCCATCTTCTGATTAAATCCCTGTAGTCTTCTTAATGACATTTCACTATCTATGGGACTAACTGGACATATATGAAGCTTTTAAGTCTCTTTGTCGATCAGTTCAGTAGCATCTGAATGTCACTCAAGCTCTAAATTTACACTCCATTTGTTCTGGCAGAAACATAGAAAATGTTTTCTTATGTTTAGTTGCTACCTTGAAACCAATATGCTAGTGGTTGTATTAGTGATGGTAGTGGTGGGATGGTGGAGGTGGTGGTAGTATAGTGGCATTGGTAAAGACTTCAATCCATAAAATGTTTTCACCCAAATAAGCTTTTTTTCGTTGGCCACAGAAAATGTTTTCGTTAACTTTCATTTTTTGTTGTACTAAATATTAGAAAATGCAGAAAACATTTTTCACCGAAACAAATGGAGTATTAATTTTGAACATGTTACAAAATGAAATGCCTAGTTCTGATTTCATTTTCTTATTCAAATTTCAGGGATGAAAAGCTTAATTTTCCTGAGGTGGTCCATATCCATCAGGAGGTATGTTTTTTAAACCCTAAAACCCTGTGATTCACTTGGTATATCAAGGAATTCCATCATGTGAATAAAAAATGATCAAAGACCATTTGACAATCCAATAGAACTTAAGGAGCTACCGAAATTATATTTTAATTGACACTAATACATTGCTATAGTTGCCAAAATGAAAAATAAAAGGGTTAAACATATATGCTTAGGACAACATAAATGTTTAATGGGTTGCCTTGATAACTTGGCCTATTGAACTTAGTTGACATTGTAAACAGTTCATACTGATGCAACTCAAATTAGTTGTGCCTCTTTTGCAAGTGCAAGGCACTCATATCAAATGGTTTTGAGTTTTTCAGATAGCTCTACAACTGTCTTGCAGGGGTGTTTGGATCTTGGATTTGGGGAGGAAAGGGGGGGGGTGTGGGTTACACCCAATTAGTAGACATTATTGTGTGTTTGAGAGGGGAAAAGTGAATGAAGTAGAAGCCTTTTTTTTTTTTTTTTGCCCGGGGGGGGGGGGGGGGGAATTACATATCAGTGGGAGGTGGGGAAAATAATACTATTTAGTGAGGAAGTTTTTTTTTTTTGGTGTATGTGCGTGCGCAATAGAAGTGGGATATGAGAGAAACATAATTTCAAAGAGTGTTGCTAATAGCACCCACCTTTTATCTTTGGACCCTTGCCCCTTTCATTTTTTTTTTTCCTATTACAATTTTACCCTAACACAAAATTCCAATTTTATCCTCCATCTCCAACCTCCCAAACCCTAAGGTTACCCACCACTAGCTGCTCCAGCCACCCTCCCCTGTCCCTCCCCACCACCTCCTCTAGCCTAACCCCCCTCTGCCACCACCCCCCATCATTCCTAGCCACTTCCTTCAGCCCTTTCCCACCACCCTCTACGGCCCCCTGGCTGTCTCGATCACCACCCCATTCCAGTCCCACACCCGTGACCACCACCATAACCTCTTTCTTCTTCTTCTTCTTCCCCCACAGCCCCTCCTCGCAACTGTCCCTCTCTCTCTCTCTCTCACTCATTCTCTCTCTCGCGACATCTGGTGGGGAAAGGAGAGCTTGTTGGGAGAGGAAGAGGAGAGGTTGTGCAATGGGAGAGTTGGGAAGAGGGTTGTAGTAGGAAGGGGGTTGCTGGTGTGGGAGGGGGGATCGTCAAAGGCGGAGGTGAGGGCTTGGATGCTGACAAGGGCGGATGTCTAAAGAAAGGGGTATTATTGGGGATTGTGGTGGGAGTTCAAAGAAAAAAGGTGGGTAGCAATTTTGGCAGGTGGGGGTTCTAAATAAAAAGGGTGGGGGCTATTAGAAGCATTCAAATGGTTAGAATCTTCCTTAAACTGACCAAAGTACCACTCCCTTTTCCCTTCCCCTCTTCTTTCTTTTCCTCTTTCCTTTGCAACTCCTGACCGTCAACCACCACTACAAAACCCTCTCCCGCAATCCCCAGCCTCCACCCTTCCCTACACACCCTTGCCCTAGTCCCTCTCCCGCCAACCCCAGCCCCTCCCCCACCATTCCCTACCACTCCCAGTCGTTCCCCCACCACTCCCAGCCCCTCCCCTCCCCACTGAACAACCCTCGCCCCTCAAAACCTAGCCATCAGTCACCCCAACCCCCCAACCCCTCCCCCATTTTAATCCACATCCCCTACCCTATTGTTGTGACACATTCTCAGTGCAAGAGCAAAACGTGCACAGTTGCAAGTGTTGCACATAATTTTTGTGACAAAGTTATTATATAAGGGCATAACTAGTTTTCAGTTTATTTTCCCGTTTCACTCTGGGTAAAAATTATGAATATCATGATCATAATCAATTGGTATTTGTTCTTTTGTTGTTTCCCAGTTAATCTCATCTTATGGATCTCTTACTTTCGGTGAGTATACTGAAAAGCTCCTTGACAAGTATTACCACCTTAAAGCATAAAAGCTCGGATTGCCTGAACAGGTTCTCGTTATGAATATGTATATCTTCCATTATTGCAAAGGGTACTACCTGCACTATCCAATCCTTGTCATGTATAACTTTTTTTTTTCCCCTGCATTATTGACTTCTTGTTTGCCAATTTATGTTGCTCCGTGATATAACGGTTTAGTTTCATGATTTTGGATGCTGCCCATTTCGGATCCTATGGAGAAAATATAGGGGGTTGCTTTCTGCTACAAACGATCACTGGTCGTAACTCATGGAGCGATCATTGTTTATATAATGACCAAATTATGTACCTACCTAGAAGATTTACATAATAATTAGGTAGGATGATCTCAATTGTTTGTCATAATCCAAAGTCTGTTAGAAAGTACAGTTTTTCAAGTGGATGGAAATTACAAATGGTATCATTTAGATTGTTCAATATATTGCCTTATTTTTTAAATTCTCTTGCCAGAAAATCCATGATTGAAAACTAGAGGTTCGCATATCCAACATTTTCACGACGACTCGCTAGCTTGTCGAAGTGTTTCCTATTGGATGAGTCCTAGTAAAAGAGGACCTAGAAAATTGGAGACTTTTAATAATTGCTAGTAGATGCAGAAATACAATGATATACATACGTGTAATGAGTATATATAGGGACAACATATTAATAGGGATGCAAACGAGTCGAGTTATAAGAAGTTCAAACTTGATTTGAAAATTTTCAGAATGTGAGGAAATAATTTATATTTTTAACAAACCTCAATGATGTATGATTTATCCTTATTAATAATGGAAACAAATTGGGATGGCTAATATAAGAAAATTTAGGATAAATTACAAATATACCCCTTAAGGTTTGTTTAAACTACAAATTATCTTATGTGGTTATAGAAATTATATCTCGCTCCTTGAAATTTTTAATTTCATAACAAATGACTTATTTTATTAATAAAATATCAAGTCATTTAACAGTTTTTAACGACGTCAAAAATTTATTTCAATTAATAATTTAAGTAATTTTATTATTTTGTAAGAGAATAATTAAGAATTTCAGCTTTTTAGTTAATTCCGTTAAAAAAAATTCTAGCAAAACTGTATTTATAATTTTTCAAATCACAAAGTCATTAATATTTTTAAATTAACTTTAAAAGGTGTACTTATAATTTACTCAAGAATTTAATAGATATGAAGGCTAAAACATGAAAATTTGATGATGTTTAAGCAGACAAACCTTTTGCATGGGATTACTATCTTTTTTTTCCTTCTTTTTTCTTTTAAACAAAAGTTATTATGTTGTACCCTTTTCCCACCATAGTTGGCCCTTGCCAGGGGTGCCTCGAAATGCACCTCAATTATTTGGTTGAGCGCCTTAATTTTTAAATTTTTTATAATACCATTTTACCCGTTAAATAAATGATCGAAATGTCTAAAAACCTAACTCCGGCCAACCGTTCAACTTCGGCCACCTTTACCTAGCTCTGGCCACTTCTTCACAATCCCTCTCGCCACACTCTAGTCGTTCTCTTGCCTTCCAGAGCCACCCACCAACCCATTCTCGCCGTTTACCATCGTTGCTGCAACACCAACGGCCTCTCATCTCTACAACTCGCGAAATACCCCCATCGCCCTCTACTTACACGAAATCGATCTCCAGTTCAAAAAAAGTTGGCAGCGGTGGTTGGCGGCGAAAGAGTGGTGGCGGCAGATTGTTACCTCGTTAAAGTCCATTGTTGGGTCTTCCTTAATTTTCTTTTTTTTTGGGAGAGGGAGGGGGGGGGGGGGGGAGGGGGGGAGAAAAAGAGAGGAGAAGAAGGGAGAAATTCTATTTCCACACACTTAATTATCTCAGTGCACATTTTCTCTCCAGGCACACTTATTATTTGATTATTAATAAGTTTTCTCAATCCATATATGAAAAGTTACAATTATACCCTTCACTCATAATCATTGTACACACATCACTCCACTCTCCTTTCCACACACTTGTTGAGTGACCTTACTTCCAGATTTGCAAACCCATTGTAGACCCATGTGAAAATCATTCAAGACCACAGTGTGAAGTGAAGACAAAGTCCTCCATTGAAGACTCTATTGAACCTCCATTAAAAACACCATTGAAAACCTTCCAAAATATTGTTGAAGATGAGGCATCTTTCCATTTTGTTGTTACATTTACCATTTTGTTATTACATTTACCATTTTCAGATCTCTATGCACTCCATTGCTATAAAACCCTTGTTTTTATTTTTATTTTTATTTTTTATGTTTTTTGGTTTGGGGATTTCGGCACTGGTTTTCCAAAATTATACATTCAATTCGAAACTGAACTTTTGAATGAAAGTGATTAGTTTGACAAATTTGTTCCAAAAAAAATATAAATAAAAAAAAATTCAGCAGTTGATGTCCGAATATAATAAAATAATTCAGTAGTTGATCTCCAAATATAATAAAATAATTCGGCACTGGTTGTCCGATTGAAAATTGCAAAAGGAAAAAAAAAAGTTCTGCACAAAAAAGCTAACATTTTCATAACTAATAGAATATAAATCTAGAGATTAAAATAATATGAGAATTGTTATGAGAGTATTGCGTTGCAAGCAATAAAGAAGTATAGAGTATGTAGTAAGCAAAATGACAACAACGGAAAAATTAGGATTTAGTTTTTCTTTACTCAAAAAGTGTACATTGAGTTTTTATTTATTTATTTATTATTTATTTATTTAAAGATGTGTACAGAGAATATTTTCATATAATATTATGGGTGCTAGTGGATGTCCATTATAGTCATTTTAATTTAAGGTATAATTTCCATTAAAACAATATTTTATTAAGTGTGTGCACTGAGATAATTAGATGTGTAAAAATAGAATTTCGCAAAAGAAGGAGGTCGTTCGCTGTCACGGCTTCTTTTTCTTCCTTCTTTACTCCAAATTTCAGACTTGAAAATCCCCAGACCACCCATCCGTTGTGACCCTCTACCCATCGCGAACCCCCCTCCCACTGTGACCTCTTCATTTATTCTTCTTCTCCTTGAAGGGTTTTTTGAAATCTAGGGTTTCAGTGGAGAAGAAGAAGAAGAAGAATGAAAAGGAAGAAGAGATGGAGAAGAATGAGGAAGAAGAGGTGGAGAAAAAAAGATGGTGTAGTTCCTGTAGAAGGAGGAGGTAAGTGTCGGGAGGCCGCGGCGGCGGAGGTGTATTGCGGCAGTAAAGGTGATCTCAACGGTAATAGCTGAGGAGGGTAAAAGTGGGATTAATGTGATAGTTTGGGGTGTTCAACAAAAAAAACTTAAGGCTCTCTTTGGTAGTGTTTTTGAAGTTTAATTCTATCCTTTAGTTTGAGTGTGTTGTTTAGTTACAGCTTCAGAAAATTAATTTCACACCTACTTTTCAAAACACCAACTTTTTAATATCATATATCACATCACTCAATTCAAACTCTTTTCAGAACTCATAACTAAACAAATTTTTCACACTCAAATCATAATTTCAAAACTCACAAACTCAAAATACAATTCTTTTTTCAAATCATAATTCTAAAACTCTATCAAACGCAACCTAAAAGTCCAAAATTAGGGTTGGGGTACGCAAACAAACGGGGTGTTCAACCTAATTTTGGGGGTGCATTTAGACCCACCTCCTCGCCAGTCCCTCCTTTACACTTATTTGACCATTTTGTCATTGTTTTCCTGACTTCCTAGCCCACCGCCCCCACTTCTTTGTAACCCCTCCGCTTCACCTCACCCACTTGATCTCTTCCTACCGCCATCACCATAACCCCTAACCCAATTTCTTGTTGCCATCACCTCAACTCCGAGCCTCTTTCCTCCTTTTTATTGCCTACCCCCACACCCCAAAAACCCCTAGCTACCATCGCGACCAAATTACTAGATCGTGACACCCTAGTGACCAGGTTGATCTCTCTCTTCCTCATCTCTCTTTATTTTCAACTTTTGAGATTTGATCTATACTACAACTTTAATAATGTAATTCCAAGAGCAGGATGTTGCATAGTAGTATAACTCAGTGAGTCCATAGTTAAATCTTTAAGGACCAGTTTGTTTAAAGAAATGATCGATCACTCAAATAAGATAAAGAAAATTTGATTTTGAATTTGTGGAAATGATTGAATAATCTGAAAAAAGTTAAGTAACTTAAAGATAAATTAAGTGACAATAATATGAAAAGGTGCTAAGGAATTACGGATCCTCCACCAATGTTTTCTTTAAAATATTTCATATTCAATTTGTATAACTCAATTGAGACATACAAAAAATGTATTGTCAATTGGAAGATAAAAACGGTTATTCTAGATAAAAATTAATTCCGAAAGATTGATTATTTTCATTGATTGATTATATCATAAAAATTAAGTTATTTGGTTCGTAAAGAATATCAAGCTTCTACCGTGCCCGGAATCTATAATAGAAAAATATATTATACAGAACAAAAACTTTTTCCAAATAAATAAATTAATCAATCAAAATAATCTAATATTAAAAGTCATGATTAAATCATAACATATTTATAAAAAAAAATCATTGAAATTTCACCCTAACCTTAATAAATAAATTAGAACAATATAAAACAAAACAAAATAATATGTATTGAGAGAAAATGAATTTTCCGGATGCTGCCCTTTTCAATGGGATTGGCATCTATTTATAGGGAACACCGAGATGATAATTTTGCACAAGCTTGGCGGTTCTCGCATCATCCTCTTGCGATTGGATTTCTCCATCCATGCCTTTGCATCACCCATCCAATAAACTTTTACTCCATCCATCATCCATCCACTAGTTTTGCATCATTCATCCAATGAGATTCTTACTCATGCACCACTAATCCAAGAACCTTTTCCTCATGCATCATCCATCCAACCAATTGCTTTGATCTTCCACGTGAGATCCACCAAATTCAATTGGCCTTGACACGTTTCTAGCCCTCCGAGAAAGGAGTTTGATTTCAACTTTGATTTCTTTTCTTCTAGTTGCAAATCAACCCCATCTTCATTCTAATTGCAAATTATTCTGTAAAAAGTAAAATTAAATTATTAAACTCACAACTAAATATAAATTGAGAGATTAAAAATAATAAAATAATTATACATTTTTAATCATTTATCAATCTAGATCTAACGAAGTTGGGGTGGGGGAAGTTTGGATAGGATAGTAGTAGGGGCGTAAATTTGGAGTTGAGATCCTCTCCTTGGACTCTCTCCTTGCCTCCCTACTTACAACGGTGGAGATGCACTTTGAATTGATCCAACGGTTAAGATTTGGCTATTTAAAAATAAAAAAATAATAAAACAAATTCAAATTTGTTTTTGCCGCCCAAATCTAAACCGTTGGATCAACTCAAAGTGCATCTCTACTGTCGCAAGTAGGGAGGCAAGAAGAGAGTCCAAGGAGAGGATCTCAACTCGTAAATTTGACCCAGTCTAAGCTCTAGTAGCCCACTGTCGGGCTGCGTGAATCCCGCTAAAATTCAAGTCGGGTTGACCCGATCCACGGGCTAGAAAATTAGTCTCACACCCAAGGAGTACTCGGGCCTCAGATGAGTTGGCGGGCTTGGCTTGACCATTTTTAAAAGAATTTTCATATAAAACGACACTGGGCCACGGGCAAGCAGGGGCCTTAAGTGGGCCGATGGGTTGAGCTTTAGGTCGGGATGCGCTAGGCTTGGAAACAGACTGCCCAAGCTTAGGGTCTCGAGCTCGAGCCTAGCCGAGTTAAGCCAGGCCACATTGGGCTGCAAGCGGGCTTCAAGTGGGCCCGTAGGTCGGTGGGTCAAATTTACCCCCTAGGTAACATATAGATAGAATGAGGAGATTGGAAAGGCAAAAGAGGGGTTGTTGGTGGTTCTGTAAGGGACATGGGTGACGGTGGGAATGACTAGAGGAGCTAGGGATGCTGTAGCAGGATATGAGTGAAAAAGAGGTTGTGATGGTAGGGAGGATGATGGTTAATCGATAGTGGTGGGTGGTGGTGCTAGAGTTGTAGAGGGACAAATAAAAGATGAAGAGAATGAGAAATAGTTTTTTTTTTTTTTGTTAACTCATGATACCATATTTTTGCAATTTTATTTTTAAATATTTATATCCACTGGAATTTTGGATAACATTCCATTGATTTGCATTTTTGTTTGTTGTTTTAATTTTTCTACAATTTTCACATTACCGTTCCCTTTATTGTCTTTTATATATTACTGAATTTATATCCCTTTTCAATTTTTGGTAACGGAAGAAATCCACATCTTTTTTATTTATTTTTGGGTAGCTTAAGGTCCTTACTCGTTTTTTACCACTAACCGACTCAACACTCTCTCTGCCTGTCACTCTCTTTCCTGGTTGTCTCTTCCTTTTCATTCCTAGAATCAATTTCTCACTCATCAGTCACCAGGTTAGCTATTTCTCCGGCCACCACGCCAATTGTTGCTCCTCCGATGCCGGTTTCTTCTTCTCTGGCTATGATTGTTCCATCGCCAGCTTTCGAACAAGAAGAAGACCACCATCTTCAGAGATGCTCAGCCCTCCTGCACTGCCGAGCGAAGCCCTTGGCCTGAGTTCTGACTCGATCTCGCGTGGTCCAATTCTCGCAGATCGGGTGTGTTCTTTATGCTCACTTATTTTTTGCTCAATGCTTCTAAAATGCTCTCGGTACCATCCAGATCTGCATTGAAATTCACATTTCCATGAAATAGTTGTTTATTTATCTTCAAATTTGTGCTCAGCCATTGCTTTCACAAAGGAAATCATAGAGAAATTTGTGAGCAACTTAGAGAAAATTCAAACGAGAAAAATTGTAAAACATTTTGAAATTTCTCTAGTTTGAGTTTGCTTAATTTTTCTAGATCGAAATTTCTCTGAAAAAATGTTAGGATCCACTCTAGAAAAATGTTGAGGGGAAAAATGTTGAGGGACCTCAACTACTAAAAAAATATTACATGTCTTTTATCCTTTAACATCTTAATATCTAAGACCTTAAAAAAAATTCCCCTTTAGAAAATGTATATAAAAATGGGCTAATATATAAAAGTATCGAAATGGCCCGTAGCCCGAGGTAGGCCTGCTCTGTTTGGGCCTGGGTTGGGGCAGGAGCCTAGTCCGAGCTTTGGGCTTGGGCCGGAGCCATCATTTTGAAGCCCGACCCCGCCCATCAACCCGCTTAAAGCCCACTCAAGACCCGGCCCGCTCGAGGCCCAATGTCTTTTTAGTGGAAAATAATAAAATTTTGATAGAAAATTTTAAAAGAACAAAAAAAAAAAAATGGTCAGGCTCGCTCAAGCCCGAGACCAGACCCAGGGCCACTAGGCCGGCCCGCTCAAGGCCCGAATACCCCTAGGCTTGGGCCCGAGACCAGACCCGCTCAAGCCCGAGACCAGGCCCGCTCAAGCTCGAGACCAAACCCATGGCCACTAGGTCGGTCCGCTCAAGGCCCGAATACCCTTAGGCTTGGGCCTAATTTTTTGGCCCGTGGCCCGGCCCAGCTACGCCCAAATTTTGGCGGGAACCTGCGAGGCCCGACATGGGTCAGCTCAGGCCTGAACCTGAGTGGGGCGGGCTGGGCCGGATTTACACCCCTACTTATTTATCAATTACTATATTACTTTTGTTTGTAAATATATAAATTTTTTTTTTTTTTTTTGAGGGGAGGTTGTTTTTCCCCATATCTCCCTTCTCTCTATAATAGATCTGGTAATGCCATTACTACCCGTCCTACATCGCAGGCTCAAATAACATTTGGTTACTACCATACTCTCAACCCAGTCGTTGCAATACCAATCCATTACCAATTTCATTGTCAAATAGCCTCTACAGCTCAAACCCATGCTACGACCCAACACCACCTCCACCATTGGTGAAAACATAGTGATTTACACTCCATTTATTTAGGTAAAAAATATATATTTATATTTTTTTTTTTGTCTTTTTTGGTACAATAAAAAATAAAATTCGACAATTTTTTTTTTCAATGGTCAATGAAAAATAAACATACTTTGACAGAAAATATTTTTTGCTCCGAACCAAAAATTTATCAGTGCCACCACATTACCACCACTACAATCACTTCACCACTATGGCACAACCATTGTTGCCACCACCATCTCCACCGCCCCACAACCACCGCCACTATCATCTCTACCTTATTACTACCACCGCACCCCTATCACCACCACCACCACTCCCAACACCTCTACTTTCACCTCCACCCTATTGTCGCCACTACCACCACTACTAATACAACCATTAACAAATTAATTTTAAAGACTCAACCAAATATATGAAAATGTTTTCAGCTGAAACAAATAAAGCGTTCGCAGCACCACCACCTCTACAATCACCCATCCCTTCAACTGCCACCACCCCCAACCTCCACATCATTACCTTGAAATCAAGAAATCAAGTTTAAAAAATAAAATCAAAATTCATGAACGTTACTTGGGGATCAAACCACTACTACCACGACGATCGGTGACACAATTGAACACCATGATCGTTAGCAGGGGAGAAGTGGTGGTAGGAGCCATTGAGGGAGGAATGAAGTAATGGTGAAAAGAAATGAAGGGATGGAATGGAAGGCAACAACACTGTGATTGTCGACAACTCCTTGAATTGCTGGCATCAGCACTACAGTAAGAATATAATACAAAAGAGCTTTCAGCCAAGTGAATAAAACCCTAAGGTCTCCAAGTAATGACTCTTAACGATCCAAACGTTAAAACAAGCATGAAACAACTCCATCTCTTTGTTATCTTATTTCTATGAATGCCTTCGGAATTTTTTGTTATTTGAATCTACATAAAACTTTTCCTTGTGTTCTCTAATTCTCTCTTATTGTGTTTTTCATTTGCTAATCAATCGAATAAGAAATGTTGGTTGGTTGTGGAGATAGTGTGATATTGTCAGAGTGTCGGTTTTAATGAGAGTAAAACAATTGGTTGAGCTTCTCTCAGGTACAAATTTTGACTTGAGAGAATTTGAGGATTCACGAGGCTTATTACAAGTTCCGTTTCGATAATCAAAATTGTTTATTTTGTAAGATTTTCAATATATATCATCTATAAAAAAAATTAAGTTAGTCTGATAATCGTAACTTTTTTATTTTATCACATTTGTTTTCGAAAAATGGATGACAAGTATGTTTTTTAAAATAGATCATATTTATTTTTTTAGAGACGAATATGATAAAATAAAAATGTTACGATTATCAGATCAGCATAATTTTTTTCATAAATAATATACAATGAGAGTTTACAAAATGAACAGTTTGGATAATAATTATATGTGTTTTTTGGGAATATGTCATCTGTTTCGGTTTGGTCAACAATCTCTTGACGAAAGGGGGATTTTGTGACATTAAATTCCAAAGGGGTGTTAGTGTGATTTTAGATAAATGTAAGGGTATTAGTGTAATTTAGAGTTAATTACAATTTTGGTCCAAAAAATAATTAGCCGATAAATTACAAATACATCTCTTGAAATTTGTTTAAAATATATATTGCCCCTGTAATTTTAGAAATTACATTATGTTCCATCAAATTTCTAATCGGATAATAAATAACTTTTTTTATTAATAAATCATGAAATCAATTAACAGTTTTTTACTATATCAAAAATATATTTCAATTAACAATTATGATAATTTTGTTGTTGCATAGGAAAGTAGTTCAGAATTTCTTTTTTTTTTTTTTTCTATTAATTATGTTAAATAAAAATTTTTGACGATGGGGTATTTGTAATTTTTAAAACTATAGGGACAATCCATATTTTAAGCAAACATTAAGGGGTGTATTTATAATTTACCCTACTATTAGCTTTGTGTTATTTTGGTTCTCAATATTTAAATTATATCAATTTGGTCCTCAATATTAAAATTATATCAATTTGGTCTACAATGTATAAAAAGTGTTTCAATTTGATCCCTTAACCGAATTCCTCAGTAAAAGATGTTAAAATCAAGAATAAATGTGTAATTTTGGATATCAAAATGACACAGATCAGATTTTGAAGACTAAAAATGTAATTCTTTGTGTGAGTTTCACTAAAATGATGGAAAATTCTATCTACATAACATGGATTGTCTCAATACAAACCATTAGACTATTAAATTTGTATTATAATAATATCTTCAAATAAAACAACAATTAACAACAATAATTGTGTCTTTTATTAATTCAAAGAATTTACACCATGAAACACAAAACTCTCTTTGCACATCATCATTTATAGACATATATCTTCTTCTTTTTTATCATTGTGGGGACTAGATTTTAACAAACAATCATCTTCCAACTCTCATCATCTTCCCCGTTACAATCTAATACACTTAGGGGGTTTTTGTTTGGAATAATTGGAGAAGGGGATTGGACTCCATGTACAATCTACCATAGAGTCTATTGTTTGGTTAAGAATTTGTAGGTCGGATTAGGAGTCCCACTAGACTATAAATCCCGTATATGTTGTGTAATGCCCCGAATAAATAACACAACCCATATTATAATCATCACATGCAATTGATCAACAACATTTTATATTCTCTTTCATTATATCTTTGATCATTACAAAAGATGACATATGCAATATATATTTACAAATCCTGGATCTTGAATCTATAGCATATAGCATGAATACAAGAGCAAAAATGATAAGTAAAACCAAGTAATGAAATGCCCTAAGAGTTACAACTTTCCAAGACGATACTTGGTTACAACAAAATAAGTTTAAACACAATATAAATAAAGCACAAGACTTAAACAAAATAATTACATCAAGAAGCCCAAAAATGAAGCCTTAAGCTCCAAGTCTTTCCAAGCTACGTCCTTGGTGGAAATATGTCATCAGAACCTGAAAGCTGTTTTCCACATTGTCACGACCCAAACCCGACCCTATGGGTTTAGCACCGTAACCGGCCAATAATCCGAGGTTACCGAAGGCCTGCTTAACAGTAATACAGTAAGACAGAGTACAGGGCCTGGCGGAAGCCAATACAGTAAATAAAATAATGTCCAATGAGCTGTGACAGTCTGTATGCCAAAAAGATTTTTCGTACATTCGTATAAACAGTCAGTAACAAAACAGTATCTACAATAGATACAATCATTCAAGTCGGGGACTCAATCCCCACCAACAATACAGTACAGTCTATACAGTATTACAAAACGGTACAGAGACAGACGGGGAACCAAAACCCCTAAGCCATAACTCAATAGGCTTGGAACCTCACAGTGAGGCACAGTGGTTGGCTTGACAAAACTGGAGCTAATCCCGACGCCTCTAGCCTCGTTCTGGTGCCTGTACACCTACATATATATATGAGCAGTGAGCTAAAGCCCAGTGAATAACATAATGCGTAAAGGAGTTAAGAATGAATGTCCTTACAGTAATGAAAACAATTCATTGATTCAGTATATCTGTCATTCAGTGATATGTGGTACATCCATTAGCATAGCAGTACAGTAAATGGTGGGTCTTAAAAGACCGAGCAACAATTGATGGCCATCAATCAGTAAACAGTAGTGGTTCCAACATGGGAACCGAGTCGATTAGACAAATCCACCCGTTCATAGACCGTCGGTGGGGCCATCCGTTCACAGACCGTCGATGGCAGAGATTTCTCAAACAGTAGCAGTAACAGTAGACAATAGTTGCTAAGGATGCCACAGTACAGTTCAGAATATAGGACATACATTCGTACAGTCAGCAATATCAATTCAGTAAACAGTTCAGTTCAGTATTTCCGAAGATAATCATTTGAACATATCTTTACACAATTGTTACTCACAGGGATTGGGTTACAGTAGGCTAGAGCGCGGTTCCTCGGAATGCCAACCCTATACAGTTAACAGATTAAACACACTCTAAGTTTCACAGTTGGGAAGATAAACATTAGCTCCCTATAATGCCTCGGTGTGTTTTACATCTATATCCTCATTAAGATGTCTAAAACTAGGCCTAGGAATGCCTAGGATGGAATGAGGATGCAAAGATGTATTCAGAAAACATTTGCAGAATTTTCAGTGGAACAGAGTCCCGCTCGAGCACAGGTTTCCCCGCTCGAGCGGACAAGTAGACAAAGGTACCCGCTCGAGCGCCGATTTCCCCGCTCGAGCGTGTCACTCAACACTCCGCTCGAGCGTACAGTTCTCCGCTCGAGCGGACTGATGAACAGTGCAAAGTACTGGATGCTCGATTTCTCCGCTCGAGCGCTACTTCTTCCGCTCGAGCGGACTGAAAAACAATTCAAAGTACTGGGAGCTTGATTTCCCCGCTCGAGCGGCACTTCCCCCGCTCGAGCGGACAACCAAAATCTGGAAATTCCAGATTTGTGTTCCAAGTTCAAAACTCAAATTTGATGCTCCCAATTCGATCCTCTTGGGCCCATTTTCTGGAAAACTCTTTTAAACACATAGAATAACATGTTTCAAAACTCAATTTAAGAAATCAAAGCCCAAGGGTGTTTCAATTAAACCCATTTCCAAACCAATTTCCCATGAACAAGCATGAACATGCAACATGCATGAATTCAAACCATTTCAAGACTTCAAAACATGCTCTAATGAGCCAATTGTTTCACAAACAAGATGAAATCATGGCCTACACTCAAAACATGGACATGCATGTGACAATTTGCCATGAACTCAACTCAAAATCTAACAATACTTACATGCATGCATGAATTATGCTCTATTTCAACATGCTAGAACTAATTCATGGCTCAACTCTACAATGAAGCATGAATCATGCAAGAATTAGCTTAAACACAACATTAAGAAGGTAAAATCCTTACCTAAGTCTTGAATTAGAGGTATGGAGGCTTAATTAGCAATCTACACTTCAATTCCTCAAGGTTTCAACCCAAACTCACAAGAACAACTCTCTCTCTCTCTCACTCTCTTCCTTGGTCGGTTGAGCTCTCAAATGGGGCTGAAGAAATGTTTTGTGCAAGGCAAGGTTGAATCTCTCCAAGTATGGCATAGTGGCCCACTAATAGGGTAGAAATGTAAATAAGGCAACATTTGTATTTTAGCTCATTTTAATCTAATTTAATCATACCTAATCAGTTTTCAGATAATTATGCCATAAAATCACATAAATTATGATGATCCTAAAACATCAATCAGTTTACGGTTCAGCCGCCGATAAGGCCTTCAATTAGCAGTTTAAACATAAAACATGAACAGATAAATATTCAATCAAACAGATAGAATATGCAACACAATAGATAAACTCAATCAATCAGTCCCAATTTTCAGTTAGTCAGTTCAGTGATCCAGTCAGTTCAATTACCAGTCATAATCATTCTCAGTTTAGCAGTACTCGGTAATTAATCGGTAAGCAGTATGAGGGTTGTTACACACATAGAGTGAACCAAAACCCAGTAGAGATACTCTAACACAGTATATGAATCTTAGCAAAATTATAAAGTGAATGCATATGCATGCCATTGTCAAACATTCCTCATTTTCCCTCTCAAAACACTGAAATGCCAGGTTGTATATCAATTCATGAAAATCATCCTTTTATATAAAAAAAACAGGACAGTAGATACATAACACTAGGAATCTTTAGGTATATGTCTATCAGTAGGCTATACAAGTACTACCAAAACCATTTTACCGATACTAACTGGAAGGATCGATACCTAACCGCGTAGGTTTTTGGACTTTCACCAAGGACACACAGCCCAACATAATAAAACCACAAACACACTCCCTAATCAGATTCACCACGGTATTCACTCATTTTTCTCAAAAATCAATACATTTACAATGTTCAATATGAAATGATGTTCGATGCACAATGTATGAGAAATTAGTTTCAATTTAATCTAATCCTCACGCAATGTTTACAACAATCAAGACTATCCTCCACCGATAGCCAAAAACAGATATTTCTATTCAATAGATAATTTCCAATCAAAATATATAATTTCAACATTTTACAATGGAAGTGATATTACATATCCAACTCCACCATCATCATCAACATAACCACCATTCCAATTTCACAATACCCAACATCATTTTTTATTTCCCTTCACAATCCCAGATATCCAAAATCTAGGGCAAATCCCTTTTATTTTACAAAATCAATTTCAATAAGAAATATCCATCATTTTAACATATCTCACTCCTAACTACATCCCCAAAACTATTTTCAAGAATTCATTTGGAAAACCCCTCTTTTGGTTTCAAATCCAAACCCTTAGAGTTTCCTAAAATTTTCCAAAATTAATACATTTTTCAAAGAGCAAATAACTAAGCTAAAAGTCATATAAAAGAGTCAAAGAAATTCCCACCTCAAAGTAGAAGACACAAATAAACGATGGGTAGAACTTGACGGAGTCAAAAACACTAAATACTCATATTAAAATGAAGCCATCGACATGCTCAACGTTTTCCCCCAAAGGACTAAGGTAAGGAAACCCACGGATTGAGAGTATTTGGGGCTAGAAATGAGAACTAGAGAGAGTGTGTGTGTGGATCTAGGGTTTTGGAATGTTTAGAGAGAGATAGAGATGAAAAAGTGACTGACAATAACTTCCTCTCAAACTGATGTACGCACAGATCGCTCGAGCGCAAAAATGGTTGCTCGAGCAACAAACACAATAAGTGACATCGCTCGAGCGACCAAAACCACCGCTCGAGCGCACAATGACCCCCTCCCAGTTGTTCAGACTTGCAAAAGTTCACTCGAGCGTAAGAAAGACCGCTCGAGCGAAGATATCAAACTATCAGTAGTTTTGCAGACTGTAATAGACCGCTTGAGCGTATGAATAGTTGCTCAAGCGAACAAGCCAAAATCTGGGCAACAACTCTTTGAAAAACTAACTTCTCAACCTATTTCAAATACAACTAAAACTCCCAATAGACAAACTCAACACGCAACAAGATGGAAGTGAGATGGACAACAACTAAGCATATGGGTTCTCAAATATAAAAGCAACAAATGAGTCGAGTTTAAACTAGAATCATTATATGTTGGACTGCTATGTCATAGGATAGAAATGGTGGGATTGGAATCTCATAGGATTAAGTTGTAAAATGAAACATTTACCCTCCAAATATTTGATTTCATTATGTATTGTATTTAGTAAAATAAAATAAAATATAAAATATAAAATATCAATTAAAAAATAAAATAAAATAAATTTATTTAATTTTTATTGATGTTTATCTACTTAATTTTTTTAAATAAGTTTTTATATATTTTTTATTGATGTTTTATTTTAAGTTTTTGTTGCTATTTTATTTAATTTTCATTGATTTTTTTAATTTAATTTCATTATTTAATATTTAATATTTTTTTAAAAATAAATTTATTTAAAATTTTATTTTAAAAATATCATAAATTTTTATTGATTTTTATTTGTCAATTTAGTTAATTAAAAAATTTAATTTATTTGTTTATTTGTTTTTTATAAAAGAAAATAAAATATTTTTTTATTTAATCAACCCAAAAATAATTAAACTATTAAAGATAGATTTAGTATTACTATTACTAAGTAAACAATTAAAAAGGGTAAAATAGTCTATTAAGTATTTATCTTTCTTCATAATATTTCAATTAAACATTGGAATCAATAGAATAGTCATTTCTAAACATTTAATCCTATGATAAAACAAACATGGGATACACATCATTTCCAACCAAATAGTCCACAGACTATATATCTCAAGATTAATGGTTCGATGGATTACAATCCCCCCATTATCCAGTCCGTCCAAACAAACATGACCTTAGGAGTGTAAATTTGGCTTGATCGGGCTTGACCCACTCTGGCCTAGGCTCCGACAACCCATTAATGTTCGGCCACGCGAGCTCCCACCAAAGTTTGAGCTTGGCCAGGTTAGCTCATGGGTTAGAAAATTAGGCCCAAACCCAGGCCCATGGGGTATTCAGGCCTCGAGCGGGCTAACGGGCCGGGCCAACGGGCCTAGTGTCACGACCCAAACCCGCCCCTATGGGTTTAGCATCGCAACTGGCTAGTAATCCATGATTACCAAAGGCCTGCTTAACAGAATGACAGTAATACAGAGTAAGGGGGCTGGCGGAGGCCAAACAGTAATAAAAAGATGTCCAATGAGCTGTGACAAATTGAATGCAAAAAGACTTTTATGAATAAACCACATTCATAACCAAAACATATATACAAACATCCAGGTTAGGGACCTAATCTCTTCACCGTGATTGTACAGTCAAGTCTTAAACATTTATTACAGATTAAAGGCAAAATGGTGAAACTAAGACACCCCAAAAATAGCCTTAGCTTGAACGGATTTGGAACCTCGAAGTGAGGCACAGAGGTTGGCTTGACAAAACGAGAGCTTAACTCGACGCTCCTAGCTTCGGTCCGGTGCCTAGACACCTACATATAAATATAAACAGTGAGCTAAAGCCTAGTGAATAACAAATGCGTAAAGGGGTTAAGAATGAATGTCCTTTCAGTAATTAAAACAGTCATTTGCATCAGTAAATTAGTTATTCAATCAGTGGCTCATATTTCATGCCATAACGGTTATTTAGAAATCATAGTAGTCATATGTGGTACATCCAATAGCAAAACAGTACAGTAGGTCTTAACAGACTGAACAGTCAGTTGATGGCTATCATAACAGTAACAGTAGTAGTTCCAAACATTGGAACTGACAGAGATCTCTGTAACAGTAGCAGTAACACTACAGTAACAGTAAGTTGCTATGGATGCCACGAATACAGTTTACAAATAAGACAAACATTCATTCAGTAAACGATGCCATTTCAGGAAGCAGTATAATCAATCGTTCAGAAATAGTTATAATTGAACATATCTTTACAACATTGTTACTCACAGAGTACTGGGCTACAGGCAGGCTAGTCAGTGTCTTCCGGTGCCAACCCTACACAGTTACAGAATGAACACACACTAAATTACACTCGTAGGATTAATGACTTAGCCCCTTAACTTGACTTGGTTTGGTTCTATAACATTATCCTCATTAAGATGCCTTAAACTTGGCCTAGGATGGAATGAGGATGCAAAGATGTACTTTAAAACACTTTTCAAAATTTGCTGAAAACAGGGGTCTCGCTCGAACGTGGCTTTCTACGCTCAAGCGAGCTTACCAAAACAGAGGGGTCGCTCGAGCGTAGACTTCCTCGCTCGAGCGGTCTGTAAAAAATGCAAAAGTACTAGATGTTGAAAATCCCCACTCGATGCCCGTTCGATGCTCGCTCGAGCGTGAGACACAGCTCTTCGCTCGAGCGTAGGTCTCGTCGCTCGAGCGTGTGTCTGCGTGCACAAAAACCTGAGAGCTTTCAATCTACGCTTAAGCCAGCATTCCTTCACTCGAGCGGAGCTCTTTTCGAGCGTGTGTTTGCGTACATAAAAACCTGAGAGCTTACAATCTACGCTCGAGCCAGCATTCCTTCGCTCGAGCGGAGCTCTGAACAAAAAGATGGTCGCTCGAGCGTGGAATCCTTCGCTCGAGCGTGGAAGCCAAAATCTGAAATTTCCAGATTTGCCTCCAAAGCTCAAACCAAGTATTCAACACATCAAAACTCAATCTTTTGAGCCAATTTTTTGGAAAACACTTGGAAACCCATAATACAACATGTTTTGAAGATCATTTGATAAAATCAAAGCCCAAAAGTAAGCCAATTGCACACCAATTTCAAAGAAACTTGAAGAACAATACAAGAACTTAACATGCATGAGTTCCCATGAACTTTAATGTTCCAAAACAAGATCAAATGCAAGATTGAGCTCAAAATCATGGTGAATTCATGAACCACAACAAAAATATGAACATGCATGTAAGAAATTCTTATGAAAGCAACCTCAAAATTCAAGAACATGTACATGCATGCATGAATTAGCTTCACTCTCTTAAATTCTAACCCAACTAACCATGAATTCACTTATTTCATTAATATACAAGCTCTAGATGGCTCAAAAACAAAATTAAAGGGTTGAGCTCTTACCTAGGCTCTTCAATTAAGCTTTACTTAAGCAAGGTCCTTGAGCAAATGAACAATTCTTCAAAATCCAAGCCAAATTTCTAGATGAATTCAATCTCCCTCAAGTCTCTCTCTCTCTCTCTCTCTCTCTCTCTCTCTCTCTCTCTCACAGTTTTGGTCTTGAAAGATGAAATGGATGATATATCAAACATGAATGAAGTAGAAAATGGATGGTCTTGAATCAAGCCACTAAGTGTCAATTGTGTAAATAACTCAAACTAGTGTAAATTAGCATTATTTAATCTAATTAATCATTCCAAATCAAATTTTAATTAAACCTACCATAAAATCACATAAATCCTAATTAGTACATAACACTAATCAATTCCTGATTCGGTCGCCAATAAGACCTTCAATTCACAGTTCGAAATTAAAACATGAACAGATCATTCAGTAATCAAACAGATAGAAATGCATTTAAAGCAACACACTCGTGCAAACGATTTAGGATTTCATCCTAATCAGTTACTTATCATGCTCAAACATAGTTTAATACTAATCAGAGGTGAGGGTTGTCACACCTAGGCCTAGGCTTAGGCTTGGGGTGGGCTTGGGCTAGGACTGATCATTTTTTTTTAATTTTTTTTTTCACCAAAATATTTTTTTCCAAAATGACATTGGGCATCGGTGCTGGCCGGGCCTTGAGTAGGCCTTGAGAAGGCCGATGGGTCTGGCTTTGGGTCAAGCCTAGCAGGTTGGACTCACGGGCTAGGCCGGGTTTTGAAACAGACAGCCCAAGCTTAAGCCTAGGCCCAGGGTCTCAAGTTAGGCTTAGGCTCGGGCTCGGGCTCGGGCCCAGGCCGTAGGCAGGTTTTGGGTGGGCCGCGGGCCGGTGGGCCAAATTTACACACCTAGATACACTACACTCGTAATATCCTTCATTATAAATTAGTTCACTTCATTATCTTCTCTATGATATTTTTTCCCCCAACTCAAATACATTGTTGTCTTTGAAGATTTAAGATTTAAGAATATTGAAATCAATTGATTTTGAAGATTTGCACATCACAGATGGCACTCAAATTTTTGTTTTGAAACAATGCAACAACAAAAAGTTTAATTTATTACTTACAATGACTTTTGTTTGTTTTGTTTTGTTTTGGTTTTTTTTTTTTTCTCCCTATTCTTATAGTTGCTTTTCATTCATCACGCATTTAGCTAACTAGAGTTAAACATTTATATAGTGTTCGAATACTTACATGTGAAAAAAAAATTTATTCAAATTATTAAGTGAACAACTATGAAATATTGATACGTAATAAGCATCTTCGATTTGTTAGGATAAAAAAATTTAAATTTTTATCCTTTGCTCGAATATAAATTTTTAAGCATTGTTAAACTCTATATTTGTGAATTAATTGTTAAAATTCTTGCAAAATTATTTACTCACCCGATGTAGCAATGTTGGAATTAACTGTATTGTCGACCATACAAGCAACTGTTGAAACAACTTTAAATTTTTTATATAAATCTCTTTGATGGTTTTATATTTTTGTATTTTGTGTGTACTAATGTTGATTATACATTTTTTTTTTCTTCATTAAAAAATAAAAGAAGATAAAAGTTCCATTATGTTGTCAAGTTCGTTGGGAAAAAATTTGACTATTATTTTACTTCGTTTATATCTAAAAAAATTAATGTAATTGTTTATTTTTCTTATGTATATTAAATCTCTTTGATGGTAAGTATTCTAAGAATTTTGA